>JAMKCH010014598.1:0-25507 GCA_023653785.1 Ophioderma brevispina
TGGTTTACAGGAAAGTTACAAGAAAATTCTGGCAACAATTCTTCCCAACAAACCCCGTAAAATACAAGCTTTTTACAGGTTCCATTCAAATTAACCGTATATTTATACTTGATGTATATTTTTTACAATTAAGGTATTAAAACATTTGATTAATCAATCTAATACAAAAGAAAAATTGGTAGAACCTCATCATTCCCCTTTTCTCTACTTCATTGGCAACATTTATTTTGCCTGTAAGAGACAATGACGCCTAAGAAATCGTACAAAACATAGTCATTTTCCTATAGCGCCTCGTCAGGCAAAATATGTTTAGCAATGTTCAAATACACCATCCGAGGCGATCGATGGACTCTTTTTGATACCGCGCCAAACAGGCGATTGTGCATTCGTCTCCTTTGACTAGAAACAGAGGAGGTTTTTTAGTTTTTTTGCAAACAGACCAATCACTTTGGTAATTAATTGACAAGGAAAACAAAGGATATTTGAATGGAAAGCGTGCTCACAGAGAAACTTTCAATGTCTACACTGTACACATAAAAATCATTTTCCTAAAATGTTTCAAATTTAGATATCCAAGTTCACAATTCTCTAAATTCAATTCGCCGCCGTTATCTCGAAATGAGACATTTGGTCGATTGGCCTGTTTGAAGATTCGTGACGAATATATGTGGTTTAGTTAGTAAATAAATGTTGACCTAAATGGCCATTATTTAACTTTAGGACAACTGGTCAACTAACCATTTTCTATCATGGCAAGGTTGGAAAATGTGCTTCCTTGTATTGAAGGCACACATAACACAAAAAGTTTTTATTTGGCATCAAAAAAAAATAATATGGCCGCCTTGTGTTTGGAGATTGGCGCAAAACGGATTTGACCTAAGTTATTATATAGACCCTTGTAGTGGCTGTTTGGTATGCGTCTGTTTCCAGTAAGCCGATTTTGTACAGGAACTTCATTCCATGGACACAATATGTTTTATAATGGCAATTTAACAATGCCTAGTCTCTATACATGGCCGAGGGGTCGGTCCCTCATTCATAATCACCCTTGTCCTCGTTCCCGATTGTACGAATCTCCCAGAGTTTGAAATATGCTATAAATTATGTTTTATGATCGGTGATGTCGCCAAGAATCCATTGTCCGTAGTTGATTGAACTCACAATAGATACTGTGTACTTGGTTGGGGTCAAACGTTTGTAGTTGTTTTTGTTGGTTTTAGTCCCTTGTGTGTGTGTCTGTGTGTACATCTGTAGGCCTGTGTATGTTTTTGTGTGTGTGAGTTTAAAATGCTTTTTGTTCGTGTACTTTAAATGTAAAAAATAAATAAACGAAAAACATACACGCCATTTTCCCAAGACTTGGTCGTAACGGTTTTGCAACGTCCACAATAAAATTGTTTTGTTTTCAGATTTTTTTAAATCCGGGCGTAACCAGACCTGAGCCTCCGGGGGGGGGGAGCAAGACTCAAGAAGTTTCCTGATTTTTCAACGGCACATTTTTCAGGCTCCGCGCTGCGATTGCCGGTGCTGCGTCGCGAGAAATAGTAGGCCTATATTTTTAATTTTTTAAGTTTTGATGTTTTTTAGCACATTCCTTGGAAGGCTTGCATCTTTTATGTTGCGCAGCCATGAATCGCGCGAGCTATGCTTGGAATCATAGCATCTGATACACGCACGCGAATAAAAGGCGGCACAATCGAAACGCTAGTGGAATGCAAAGCCGCATAATGACGTCACCTTCAACTTGAGGGAGAACAAATACTACAAATTTTCGATATCGAAATTAGTAGTATTTGAAATGTTACTATTTTCGATATCGAAATTTGGTATTATTTTGTATATGACTAATATTCGATATCAAAAAGTATAGTATTTTGGAACCCATCAGGATTTTCCTGTAAAACCGACCGTGCTTAGTGTTATTGGTTTAGCTTGTATATAGGCTTCTCAATAATATTCTGCTTTACCTTCGATCGTACGCGTAACGAATTCCTTCCCCAATTATTTTAGGCGACTATTACGCGCGGGAACCTTTGATCAGGGAAGGCGGGAATAGTGACCTACTTAGCCACTAGCCATGTGGTTTCTTGGCCGTTGTATCATGGTATGTCTGGTTGGAATGATTTTTTGGCGTATGTTTGCCCGCGGGAAATTTTTTTTTGTGGCTTTTGAACTGTGCTGTGTTTGCCGGCCATTTGTTTTGTACTATTGACAATGTATTACGATAATTATCTGCCAAATCCTTGTCGCTTCGCAAAACTACGCCCGCATTCCGGCCCGACAGACCATACAACGCAACAGTAAGCCTTTTAACGTGGTATTTCAATGTGAGATATTTGGTGTGTGCGGCCGGCCCCTTCTAACCAGACTCCAGCTGTGTCTCTTCTTGTAAACAGAATAAAAAATAATGTTCATCAATTAAATCGTCGGTTGCTTTCAATATAATCCAAACATGCTTAAAAATACTCAAAATACGACTCTAAAACAGGAAATAAATTGGGCAAATATTACAGAAGCCTATTGACCAAAATCTGTATATCATTACGCCATAGAGAGCACTGAGTACACGTACAAAAAACTATTTTTTTGAGCGTTACCAAATTTCGACTGCACCACCGGGTAGAACCCATATTTTTTTCCATCTGTTCAAAATTCTGAAGCCGGTGCGGGGTGCGGGGGGGGGGGGGGTGACGCCGGGCCGGGGGCAGCCGGGGCACTAAACTTCTCTCTCTGTTTCCCTTTATCCTTCTTCCCTCTTTTCTCTTTCTTTTTCTTTTCTTCTTTCCCTCACTTCTCCCCCCCCTTACTCCCTCTCCCCCCCCCTCCCTCTACCTCTTCTTTTTTTTTTTTTTTCCTTTCTTCTTTCTTTCCCTCCTTTTTTTTTTCCTTTCTTCTGGTCTTCTTCTCTTCCCCCCTCTATTCTTTTCTCTTTTCCTCTTCCCTCCTACTTTTCTTCCTTCCCATTTAAAAAAGGCCCAGTCAATTAAAAAACTTTTCGGCACAAAGCCCACGCGTAAGCGGCCCTCGCGACAACAATTTTTGAGGGTCCGAGGACCCCCCCCACCCCCCCCCACTTGGTCACTTAAGAAAATAGGATTTTAGAAATAACCTTGCCCCCCAAATTTGTTGTTCAATCTTATGATATTAACATACACTAACTCAGATACTTTGAAGATTCCAAAAACTTTCATTGAATTTGAGCAAATTCTACCTATAGTCGACGAATATTGTACAAAATTGGGGGTCATTTAACACTCATTGTCCTTGAGTACTAAACTCTATTCAGGCTCTTTGACAATAACATGCCCGTGTGACATCGTTTATTTAAAATGCCCGCCAAATTCAAATCTTAGGGTTAGTTATAACATTGGAAACATATTGGATATCGAGTATTGCTTCTCGATCAGTCAAGTGAATCGTTGAATTAACATAACAATATCGTACCACACTGCAAACAATCATTTGATTACTTTTTCGAATCTCTTATTCATCTCGGATTATCTCTGATATTGACAAAAGCAAATAAGATGAAACAAACACTATTGGAAAGACCAGTCTTTTTTTTTTTTAATATTATGCCCAGTTTGAATGACTTCTTTTGAAATTTTCATATTTAACATTTATTTCTGATCATACCACTTTTTAGACAGGCTGTAGTACTGTGTGCAGAACACCTTCTAGCCCTAAGATTTCAAAAAAAAAAAAAAAAAAACAACAGGGTAAATAATGAATTTGTGCCACTTCCGGTAAAATGTTGGGTTCTGGGGACGAGGGCATTAGTGATCGGGCAATGAACCTTTCATGTTAATCATTAACAGCTCACCTTTTTCTTGGAAATACCAGCGCAAAGGTCAAACAATTCCACGGGACAATTCCATTGCGATTACATTATCGTGGTTTGTATCAGTTCGGCTATTGCATTACACATATACTGAAGATTTGGTGACATTCCTGATATAGCTTGATATCAAATCATATATCTAGGTGTATAGGAATTAATGCACTAAAAAAGGAGAATGTCGGATTCAAACGCCACTGGAGCTTGTTGTGCATGTTGTAAGTGTTACTATTATATTATTCTGTCAACAATTTTAGTCTTTATTAAAATAATTATCACTTTTTTTGTTTGTTTTTTGTTTGTTTTTTGTTTGTTTTTTGCTTCGGGTTTTTTTTTTTTTTTTTTACTTTTCGTGATTCCTGTTTATGTTGTCTTGGATGTTGTCCCGGATCTGTTTGCCCCCTTTGGTTTTTATTTATGCCGAATGGGCTTTAAGTCCTGGGCTTAAACGGCCTTTACCTTTACTGTTATATAAAACAATACTGGGTGATGATCTCATATAGTGAAGACGCCCAAGCTATGTTTCGGACACTAAAATTCACACTGACCCAATTTCTCACTACCAATCGTATTCCTCCACTATAGCTACGTAAACAAGTATTTAAAAAAAAACTGTGTCGGGTCACCAGGCATAATTTTACAAGAAATAAGAACATTAAAAAACATTTAAAAGGAGTAGATGGTTTTTTATATAGTTTGAAGTCGCACTTTAATTACAAAAACATGTATAAAAAGAAATATCATAACTGATTTAAAGTAGATGTTTGAAACATGAGTATAAGATTGCATTAGAATCAATCACCTTGTTTACAACTTGATCTCCCGTTGACCTTTGACCTTGGTATGTGACCTTTGAGCTCACATAGTTGTAAGCTTTAATTTAACGTAGGTTACACCTTCCTGTTATTTCAAATAAAGAAAATAGAAAAGGCACCCAATTGGGCGCAAATATGTAAACATTGTATCCCTAAGTTACAAGCTTTAATTGATGTACGTATTTAAACTCTCCTGTCATTTCAAATAAAGAAGATAGAAAAACGCCCAATTGGGCGCAAAATGTGTAAATCTGAATGCCCAAGTTATTTTCACGTTCCTGTCATTTCAAATAAAGAAAATAGAAAAGACGCAAAATATGTAAAAACTGCTCCTTAAGTTACGAGCTTTAACTGAATGTACGTAATACATGTACTCTTCTGTCATTTCAAATTTTAAAAAAATAGAAAAAACGCCCAATTGGGAGCAAAATGTGTCAAAACTGAATCCCCAAGTTATAAGCTTTAATTAATGTAGGTCAAATAAAGATGTTACCTAAAACTTCGTCTTAAATAATATCCACACATGTATGGTAAAACTTTAGACTTATGCTTCAATCATTACCACAGATGTGTAAAAAATGGATATTTAAAGCAACATAGAAAATTACAACCCTGAACTGATCCCTTTCACTGAAAATGACCTTAGGGAGAAAAAGCAATCCCTTCCAATTGTTTGCCTTTCACCCTTGTCATATACCTCTTGCTCACCGTAGTGTAACGCTACGTGGCCTGATCATTTTCTTACTTATAACTCTCCTATTCGTTACTCACCCTGTATTTATCCCTGCAAAGTTTTAACCAAACTCCCTATTTTCCAGCCAGTCTTGGCAGAGACTAAAATCAAAGAAATGCTTTTTAAGACCATTTGAAACCTGCAATGATTTTATTCTTTGTCTGAAATTGCATCGCAAAACACACCCAACACTAAAACTCCAAAATTAATAGTAGTACGTAGATCAATTTCATAAAAGAAAAACATTAATGAAATGACCTTCAGATAGAAATAGACTCATTCGCTATTTTGAGGGCAGCGATTTCTGACAATTTTAAAGCCACCAAGTTCTATAAAAATATTAACAGCCACATAAAGTATAGATCTCCGAGGATACATCTCCGAATAACAAAGAGGTTCTATGGATATGTTTGCATCAGAGGGACAGACAGTTTGTTTTCTTCACACGACCCACAAAACCACAGGTGGCACGAATCCACGCGGACAGGGAGGAGAATAACATATAAACTTGGTGGGCCATGGCCCAACCAGTAAATTATTTGGCCCACCCAGTAATGACCAAAAATGGCCCACCCAGTTAATTTTTTGACCCACCCAGTATATTATCTGGTCCAAAAATATTTAATGAAGTTGCAGTATTCAACTTAAATGGCATGATAATGAATGAATGCTAATAAAATAGTCACTAAGCAAAAGTAATATCCTGAATAGGCAGTGTGTGACTCTGCACCTAACAATTATGTATTCAGGGTAGCTGGAGTGACATGCAAACTTTACTAAAGCTAAGGCCTATACTAAATTAAATGAAGGTAGGAAGGTATGTTATATTGAAATAGATTGGAAGATGCGTAAATTCCTGCCTGGTGGAATGGAACACTAATTACAAATTGCACATACAAGTCCAAATAAAAATGGAAGTTTGTTTGCAGTAGGTAGCTCAAAAACCAAAATGCAACTGCACTTTGGATCATACCAAACGTAAAGCCAAACCAGATGTAAATCATGTTCTACTGTATAATTATTAAATTATAAAACAAAAAAATATTGATTTGGGATCACCTGTATTGAAATTAATAATATCTCTCTGGCATTTTTTTCTCCAAAATGGCCAATTTTCTGAATTTATCAAATAAAAAAAAAGATGCAGTTAAATGGCTCCAAAATTCAAATGCCTCTTTACAAAATTAAAGAGCTATTCCTTCATTTACCAATTAAAAGGGTTATTCCTTCATTTATTAAAGGGCTATTCCTTCATTTACCAATTAAAAGGGTTATTCCTTCATTTATTAAAGAGCTATTCCTTCATTTACCAATTAAAAGGGTTATTCCTTCATTTATTAAAGAGCTATTCCTTCATTTACCAATTAAAAGGGTTATTCCTTCATTTATTAAAGGGCTATTCCTTCAATTTAAAAATTAAAGGACCATTCTGGCGTACACCAAACATTTTAAACGATGCTACGTTACTAGGCTGGCTAATTTAATATGCACATGTCATTTGTAGCACTCGTACTCTACGCATCGCCGTATAGTTTTTGCTCACTATTATTTCCATTTGATTTTGCAGTGATACTCATCTCCTTTTTGGATGTTTTATCGGATTCCCTGTTACCAGCATCTACCTTGGTAAGTTATTATGGTATAATCGTTGTTCACTATACTACACTACTGATTATATTTCCAAAAGGTGGATGCAATAATTAAAGCAAATTTCTTATGCCTAGTTCGTCGAACTTCATTTTAAAGGTGGCCCACACCCGATCCCCGCCTCGACCCAAACATTTCACACATCAAACCTGAGATTTTGGTACTTGTCCGATTAAATGCTACAGGACTAAAATATGGTCTGTTTACGTAACGGAAAATAGTTTCAGTGCTATATGGACTTTTGTAATACCCCAACAATGACCTCTTCCACATTAAAAAATGGTACGTCGGATTCAAATGAAAATGTTGAAATTAAAGTATTGTGGATGGCCCTTCATCCAAAACAGAGAAAAATATATGATTGCAGTCGGGTGGCCACCAGGCTTAAACAAGTTTGGTATCACACACTGCTCTTGCCTGGTTTAGATTCTTATTCATTACGTTACCCGAAATGAATATGTCCAAGCAGATAATTACTCGTTCCTCAGGGTCAATTGTAGGCCGCACGGTTTATATTTTCATATCATCGTCGGTGACATAATATAATCACAATAAACTTTCCACTCGGGCTTTCACTCGTAGCTGATAGGATGATATCAGGCTTTCCTGTGAGTTTAAAGGTTCCAGGTGATTGTGAGCATATATGCAATTGCTCTTCGAAAAAATGTCGGCCGTATATCTGCAAACACACACTGGATGTCCAAAACCATGCTGCAGATGAAGCAAAGATAAACCAGAATTTATTGTCTTTGCACGCCCTGTGTTCGAAAAAATCTCCTTCAATTACGGTAGATCGCACTGTGATGGTGTGTGTGTAGTGTGTGTCTAAAGATCCTTGGGGTTATGTTGTATGTCCAACAATTGTTGCTATCTGTAAAAATCTAAATTTCCATATTACTAACTTATGGGTATTCGTAGGCCTTATCACTTTTGATGCTTGCAAACTGGGGGGGGGGGATGCTAACTATTATGGCAATGGTTTCGTGAATTCCTTGACCCTAAAAATGGGTGTAGACACCAGATTTTTGCCTTACGAGTTCAGGGACCAAGATATAGGAAAAGTAGTTCACGGTGGCGCCATTTGAAAATGGCGGGAAACTAGAGTCCATCCCAACGGTTCCCAATGGTAACATGTAAAAATCGTTCAGGACGGGTCTACTGAAATAAAATGAGACCACCCGCGGAGCCCGGTCGCGGAGGATCTGCAAGGAGGGTGTACGGGGGTTATTCTCGCACACTGTTTTTTTCCCCTTAAAAAATATATTGTCCAATCCGGGGTCCAATACCACTAATATTACCTGCATGTAAATAATGTTGATGGACAAATAAATAATGAATGACTGAAAGTATTTTAAAATCCATTAACTTAATGCAGTGCACTCGCCCAAAGTGAAGACATCTGTAAAATATACTGCGAGACAATTTATTAAGTAGGCCTATTATTTTCTTCTATAAATCGTTTCTTCCAAAATAGCCTAGTTTTTGCAACAACTTTTTTGTATTCGGTTTCTGTCTTTTTATTTTAAATGTCAACTGGGAGTTGAATACATGGACGCCTGTCCCGGTTTGTAACCGAATATACCATATTCCTGACCACTTGGGTCAGTTACACTACTGCTTGAAGTTATGGCGATCCTTCAGTTCGTGGTTTATAAATCCGATAGTGATGGCTGAACGGTGTTTTTTTTCCATCGTAGGATTGATTCTGTGGCTGTTATTCATTGCATGGATTATGACTGGATTTCACATAAAATAATATTTTAAACCAACAACTATCCCTTTCACAATTCCAGCTTTAAATCCTAGTTAAAACCTATTAGCTTGTAATTTAAAAGAATATTTCCTACAAATCGTCACTTCTTTGGTCAATATCAAGCGATTATAGTGCTACATGGGTTTACCTGTGAAATGAACCCAATACGAAATTTATTTACACACAGACTCAATAAATAAATCCCTAAACATGATGAAATGAATTATTCACACTTACTATTGGCAAGGAAAGTCCTGTACGCGGTTGAAGCGATGAGGACGCAGCACCCAAAATAACCCCCAATATGATGCGAAAATAATTACCAAAATTAAAATTGTGCACCAAGTGACTTTGATTTCGATTCCGAAACCCAAAAAAATTAACTTTTATAGGGATACTGACACATTTTGCATCTGGAGTTAACTGTCACTTAAAATGAATGTCTGAAACAATTTCTTTGTGCGTAATTTTGAAATAAAAACCACTCCGGAGTGGTTTTATTCTACAAATGTTTATTCTACAACAAGAAATGCAAGAAAATACACATCAGAGTTGTATCAATTTCTATTAATCGTTCAGACTGGTCCATGATCTTATTCTATATTTACTAGTGGTTATGTAAATTTAATTAGGAAGGAAAAAGGATGGAGATGACCATCTGACTTCGACTTGAAACTAGTCTCCTTCCGTTGTGAATAACTGTTTTTGGTGCTCAGTGTAGGTCCAAATCTATATATCCGTTTCAGATATTTGAGGAATTTTGTATTTTGATGGAAATGGGCCCCTAAAGTGATAAGCCGCGATTTGCCTGAATATCGTAAAAAAATCACGAAAAAATCATGTATTGGTATCTTTGTTACTGGCATGGATGTGCTAACTTAACCTGCAAATGGTTGGTTTGAAATCTGTATATTAATGGACAAAACATTTTATCTGATTCTAAAATATACGTGCATAATAATTCCGATTTGAGATCCAAAACCTTTCCCTGCAAATTTCCCAGATTGTATAGTGTGATATTGTGCACTATGACCCTTGACCTGTACAGTTTGACTTCAAACACGTACACTATTGATCTTTGTCTATAAAGCAATAATAGCACATTTTTTAAGAGCGCCCCCCCCCCCCCAATTTTCAAAATTTGATATTTTGGCACAGTTAGGCCCTATGTTGGTAATCGTCTAGGAAACTATACCTGCGAACGAGAATGCTCAAAAATGCGTATTTATCGTAAAATAGGCGATTTTGTAATTAGAATTGGGATCCCAGATTGTACTTAACGGCAGAGCTGGAAATGCTAAGTTTATGTCCTTCCATGATGAAATAGTGCCTTCTCAAGAAAACGACCTCTGACTTGCCTGAACCAATAAAACAACTAATGGATGAGCGTAGACATGTACATAGCGCTATTTTCCGGCTATTTCCTATTGGAAGGCCGTTTCCAACAGCCGTTGAATTATTATCGGAGATCTCCGATATTATTATTCTAATTAAAAAATTCCTTCATTTGCAACACATAGACATTTTCGAGCTTAACCATTTACAGGTATAGTTTACTTGCCAGTTACCAATGCAACCGTATGAAAATCTCAAACTTTTCAGAAAATTGGGGGCGCTCTTCAAAAAATGTGCTATTATTGCTTGAATTCTGATGCAGTATTCAGCTGTTTCGTATACATTTTGAGTTGCCATCATTGCGTGTCAATTTGCGGGAGAAGGTATGACAAATTTCGCAAATACTTCATTCTTTTAACTATTTAGTGAGTTTTCCCCAACATTAAACTTTCCGATTTATAAGTTAATAGAATACATTTCCAATTTTTTGTTATCCACTTGCATTATCGCTGCTTATCCCTTTAAAGGGAACAGATAGCCCTTGTCTCGCGCAAAAGTAACACACGGTGCTCGGTTCTTTTTCAACATCGGCAACATACCAGTATACCATTGAATTCATTCTGCAAATTTATCTAATATCCATATATTTGTAAAATTTAATTTTAATGGCATTAAGAAAATAACTGAAATGCAATGACATTAAAGAGATACTAGTAAAAGCCTTCTAAAGTGGATCAATTATGTAAACGATAATTAAAACATTTGAAAGCTTTATTAGGGTATATGTTTTGTTGTTTTTTGTTTTGTTTTTGTTTCTTTTTTTAGTTTGTTTTATGTTATTTGGTTTTTGTTTTTGTTTGTTTGTTTGTTTGTTTTTGTTTTCATAATTATTTCATTATTTATTTACTTGCAGGGACTCTGTGGTATAAATCAGCCAATCCTAAACGCAACGGTTTTCCCTGGAGTAAAGATTATTGTCAGTATACGCTGTATGCCTATTTCTGCTCTCAAGTAATAATGGCATACATACTCCTCTTCTTGGTGGTCCTCTTTGTACTTATTGCATGCTGCTGTTGCGATGATGACACTGATGAATCTGAGCCGAATCCGGGCACTGTTCAAAGTAGTCATCATTCCAGACAAGTTGGTTCACTTCGTAGAGCTCAACCATTTACATTTGTATTCGAACAGGTTGAAATTATGTACCATGTTGAAACCTAAAAGAATAACACGATCGACAATATGACGCAATTTGGAATGAAATGATAATACTAGAGCAAATTTTATATAAGTGTGCATTTTTACCAAAAGGGTTTATTTGACAATTAATTTTTTTCATAATAGTAAGATGAAATCCTACTTGAGGAATCATTTTAAGTGTGTATTTTTACCAAAAGGGTTTATTGACAGTTTATTATTTGTTATAATCGTAACATGAAACCCTACTTGAGAAATCATTTTAAGTGTGCATTTTTACCAAAAGAGTTTATTGACAATTTATTTTTTTTAATCGTAACATGAAACCCTACTTGAGAAATCATTTTAAGTGTGCATTTTACACCAAAAGAGTTTATTGCCATTTATTTTTTTTAATCGTAACATAAAACCATCCTACTGAGAAATCATTTTATGTCTTCGATGATGAAATAGTGCCCCTCAAGGGAGAACGACCTCTGAATTGCCTGTGAACAAATAAAACAATGATTATTTTGATGGATGAGCCGTAAACATGTACAGAAGCGTATTTCGGCTATTTCCTATTGGAAGGCCGTTTCCAACAGCCGTGAAGTATTCTCGGAGAATCTCCGATTTAATTATTATAATTAAAACAAACTTCCTCTCATTTGCAACACATAGGACATTTTCGAGCTAAAACCATTTACAGGTAGAGTTTAATGCCAGTTACCAATGCAACCGTATGAAAATCTAAACTTATTTTTTTAAATAGTAACATGGAACCCTACTTGGAAATCATTTTAAGGGTGCATTTTTACCAAAAGAGTTTATGACAATTTATGTTTTAATCCGTAAAATGAAACCCTACTTGAGAATAGTTTAAGTGTGCATTTTTACCAAAAGAGTTTATTGACAATTTATTTTTTTTAATCTGTAACATGGAAACCCTCTGCCGAAATCATTTTAAGGTGCATTTTTACCAAAAGAGTTATTGACAATTATTTTTTTAATCGTACATGAAAACCTAAGTGAGAAATCATTGTATGTCCTTCCATGATGAAATAGTGCCTCCTATAGAAAACGACCTCTGACTTGCCTGAACCAATAAAAAAACTAATGGCATGAGCGTAAACATGTAAGAGCGCTATTTCCGGCTATTTCTATTGGAAGCCGTTTCCAACAGCCGTTTAATTATAATCGGAGATCTCCGATAATATTAATTATTCTAATTCTAAAAAATTCCTCATTTGCAGACACATAGACATTTTGAGCTTAACCATTTACAGGGATAGTTTTTACTTGCCAGTTACCAATGAACCGCGTAAAAATCTCAAACTATTTTTTAATCGTAACATGAAACCCTACTTGAGGAAAGAATATTTTATAGTGGCATTTTACCCAAAAGAGTTTGATTGACAATGTATTTTTTTACTCGTTAACATGAAACCCACTTGAGAAAATTTAAGTGGCCTTTTTTACCAAAAGAGTTTATGACAAATTATTTTTTGTATCGTAACATGAAACCCTACTGAGAAATCTTTTACAGTGCTGAATTTTTACCAAAAGAGTTTATGACCAATTATTTTTTTTAATCGTAACATGAAACCCACTTGAGAAATTTGTATGTCCTGCCATGATGAAATAGTGCCTCTCAGAAAAACGACCTCTGAATGCTGAACCAATAAAAACAACTAAGGATGAAGCGTAAACCTGTACATACGCATTTTCCGGTTATTTTATATTGGAAGGCAGTTTCAAACAAGCAGTGGAATTATTATCGGAGATTCGATATTAATTATTAATTAAAAAATTCCTTATTTGCATAATAGACATTTTCGAGCTTAACCATTTACAGGTAAGTTTACTTGCAGTTACCAATGCAACCGTATGAAAATGAAAATCTCAAATTGTTCAGAAAATTGGGGGCGCTCTTCAAAAAATGGCTATTAGACTTGAATTATGATGCTGGCAGTATTCAGCTGTTCGTGATACAGTTGAGTTTGCCATATTGCATGTCATCTGTTGGCCCGGAGGACGAATAATATCCTTGCCACACGGCCATGTTTTGTACGTATTGACAATCTATACATTGTCAGACTATAACTTCTGTAAATTCCTTTTCGCTTCGCCAAAACTATGCCCGCATTCCCCGGGGGGGGGCACTGTATCAATGGTGGATATGATGCGTGAACAAGGACTTTCAAAATGCCACCTAAACACGTATTTCACCGACTAAAAAACAAGCTAAAACTACCCTAACAATGTATTTTTATCTGTTTAAGATACCCTTCAACAAGTACGCAGTGCATGACATTGAATCGTATATAACCCTTTAATCATCTTGCTTTGCCTTTAATTACCAAGTTCAATACAGTTACATTACAATATTTTGGATGATTTTGTCCCTGCCTTAATGAGATTAAACATGACAATTTCAGGGTTAGTTAAAAAACATACCCTTTTTTCCATATTTTGCTGTTTTGACACCTTAAAACGATGTACGGCGCGTAATCGGCCTGTTGGAAAAAAGACACCCTTTAACGCGTTTTCTTGTTCAAGCATTATATCCACCTTTGAATACAAGTGCCCCCCACCCGGGCGAATTCCGCCCGGACAGACCATGACAACGCACAAGGGAATGAACGTATATTAAGCCCATATTTAAGCCCTTTTTAAACGGTTTTTTCAATGGGGGGATTATTTGGTGGTATGCGCCCTTCAAACCGAGAGTGTGGAGTGCCAAATCGTGTACCACGCATTTCAATTAGGAATAAACCCCAAACAGTTTAACCTCGTTTCATGGCCAAATTCATTTCTCCGCTGTGTCTTCTTGTAACAGAATAAGAAAATATGTTATCATTTTAATCGTCGGGGCGTTCACATTATAATTCCACAAACATGCCTTCAAAAATAATAAAAGTATATACTCCAAACATAATTGCAAAAATACAAAGTTATTGACCAAAATTATAATATACGAATTACTCATAGAGAAGCCGAGTACACGGTACAAAACAAACTACTTTTTGAGCGTTACCAAATTTCGACGCAACACCGGCAAAGGCCACTCCTAAGACAAGCTAAAAATATCGTGTACTGACTGCTACCCCCGTGAATGCCTGAAGTAGGAGATGGTCGCGCCCACGATAGACAGCTGAGGTGAACCGGTTAAAATACAAGCTACGGTAGCCGTTATTTACGTTATGGACATAATTGGACATAGACAATACTGCAGCCTTTTTTGACTCGGAAACTGTTTTAGGGACACGTAAAAACCCTTCGAAAAACCAGGCCTTCCAGTTACTAACGTTAGTGTGTGTAGTTGTGTGTACAAAGTTTTCAGACCTTTTCGACCTAGCGCGGGAGCTAGCAACATTTGTAACACTTCAAGTTACAAAAGGTGGCGTGATTAAATATGTTGACAGCTGACCGGAACCCATGCAAAGTGATTCTTAAGGCCGCAAGTGGTGCCTAAGGAGAGGGGGCCAAAAATAAGTTGTACAGGGTCAAATTTTACAATTGTTCAATCATGTTGAAAGACACACCATGTTATGTGTCTTAACCATAAGGATTCAGAAAAAGGTATAGTTTGTAATAGGTAAAGCCTAAAGTTTAGGTTTAGGCTAAAAAGCAAAAATCAATAATAAGGTCAATTTCAGTGGTACAGGGGTCAAATTTTACAGTTGCTCCGATTTGGATAAAAAATGGTGCAAATTATTGGTGGAGTTCATCGGATTAATAAGGAAGAGTTTTGAGTATCTTAAATGCTTAGTTTCCGATTGTAGGGGGCACAGAGGTCAACGTCCATTGCATTAAAGGGGCTTGATTTGTACCCCCCTACTTCTAGCAAGCATTTGAGACACTCAAAACTATCCGTAATTTTATCCCTATGAGCTCACCAATAATTTGCACCATTTTTTATCCAAATTGGAGCAATTTTAAAATTGACCTGGACACTGAAATTGACCCTTTTTTGATTGTTGCTGTTTTTAGCCTATACTCTGAAACTTAGGCTGTACATATTACAAATAACCTGTTCTGAATACTTATGGTTATACACATAACATGGTGTTGCTTTCACATGATTGGATCAATTTATAAATTTGACCCTTGTACAAACTTGTTTTGGCCCTCTCTTAAGGCACCCACTTGCGGACTAAGGAATCACGTTTCAGGGGTTCCATCAATCTGTCAACATATTTAATCACTAAAACTTTTGTAATTGAGATGTGTTGACAATTGTGCTAGCTCCCGGGTTACCAGTGGTGCGTGCGGAATTTGGTAACGCTAAAAAAATAGTAGTGTTTTGTACCGTATACTCAGTGCTTCTCTATGGATAATGTCATTCCTAACAGATTTTTTGGTCAAAACTTGCAATTCATCTGTATTGATTATATATGTTTTTTTATCTCTGTTACAAGAGAACACTGCGCTGGATATGGTTACCACGGTTAGCCGTCCTCCCAGCTATCGTTGCTTGCAACCTTGTGGTGATGCGAGTAAATTGCGGCGCGGTGGAATGAGAAACACATTATTGAGTATGCATCAACGGTACGCGCGCAGGGGCCTATTTAGTCGCCCAAAGTAAATGGGAAATGAATAGTGGAGAAGAGTAATGGTATTTTTTTTATACGATCGAAGCTAAAGTCCGTAAACAATAACACTATTCGCGCACCGGTCGTTTTACAGGAAAACTACCACCATTTGTGATTACCAAAATACTACGCCTGTCTCAAAGAGTGGTATAATCAGAAAAAAAAAAAATTGGTAAATATGAATTTCAAAATAAGTCACGCTTAATGGTATAATTTACAGAACAAAGAACATGCTTTCCAATGGGTGTTTGTTTCATCTTATTTGCATTTCAACTAGGATATAATCAATTAGTGCGATACACAAAACGAGTTTTGTGCCATTTATGCATGGGGCAGAGTTGTTTCGCGCAGTTAAGTTATGCCATGCTTGTCTTGAAGCTCACAAAAGGATTGCAACTTGACAAAAGAAAAACCAAACACAGATTAAGGTAAAACAAGGAAGTATAGTTTTATCGACACAGTTGTAATAGTCATAAATCACGTTCTTCAATGGTAAATATCGGCTTTTCATAAATAATAAAATACAAATATTTATTGCAAATCAATGAAATGGAGCTTTGAATTTATTACAAAAATTGGTTTGTCTAGTGGTGGGTTTGTTGGTGTGTATTCCCGTAGGATTTACTGCTAAAAATTATTTTGTTGTGTTTGGGTTTCCACTAGGACCTAAACGTCAGAAAATGATGGGGGTGCAAATTTCCGGACTGATGACCCCTTATTCAAGGGGGACAATGTAGTACAGGGAACAAATTTAAACGAGTCAATTGTGTTTTAATGTACACTAACGCGTTCGTCTCGTCATAAGGATTAGAAAAAGTATATATTTGCCAGGTTCCAACCTTGAGTTAAAAGCGGTAGGCCCATAATGGTTCAAGGTGTCACCCTGGGGGTAAATGCTCCGATGTTGTTGAAAGTGTGTTCAAATGAATCCTTGTGTCATACTGAACAGAAAATGCATTTTAAATTGATCTTGATATACACCATTGCCGACATCAGGGAAAGATCTTGATGACCCCACATAGACCATGTAGACCATTGCGGAATTTTGCTATGTAATTAGCCATCCAAATGTCCAACATTGTTAAAATAATACATTTTGGATCTGTGAGACAATACCACCAACTTTAAAAATCACAGTTTTAAAAAATATGAGACATTTGGTTAAATTTTACCCCAGGATGACCTTGAACCATTATGGTGCTATAGCGCTTTAACTAAAGGTCGGAACCTAGGCCAATATATACTTTTCTACTCCTGATAAGGCGACGAAAGTGTAATGTACATTAAAACACAATTGACTCGATTTTAAATTTTTTCCCGTTGTAGTAACATTTCCCCCCTTGAGGAAGGGGGCAAAGCAGTCCGAAAAATTTGCCACACCATCATTCTGATTGTCTGTCACATATTGAATGAAAATGAAAAACAGCAAGAAAATCAACTGTGCACCAAAATCCTACGGGAATGTTTCATTGACATCCGACCCACATAGTTCGGTTAAAATCAGGCCAGAAGGAATATAATTGCCGACCAAAATCAACACTCCAAATCCAAAGAATGTTTTTGTTTAAACTATTGCACTATCTTGTGCATGTATTACAAGGTGGTTGGTAGGAATTTGAATTTCATGGATACTTCCAGACAATAAAATAACTCTTCCTCCTGGTGGTGTACGCTCATAGTTCTGTCTTCGAAAACCAACAAAAAACAGTTGTCGAATGTTATTAACTTTAATCTCTTTAAAGCCACACTTAATGATCATAACTTCCACCATACGTAACTGTTTTCGTATCTTTTAGATCAGAGTTTCTTTATTAGTCAATCCCTTTTAAAGAATTTCATATCGATTACAAAATGTGAATACCTTAGGTTAACTAATTCTTTCACATTTTCACTCAACCAGAAAGGTGATTTGTGTCCGCAGTTAACTGGAGTTATCTCTCGATTGAAAGAAGCAAATCAGATGAAACAAAAAATGTGGAAAAACTGGTTCTTTTCTCTTTAAAGGTGAAATGAGATTTTGAGGCACCCATATATTGGTCGTACTATAATTTCAATAGATTAGACACTCAATTAGAGTTTGTGCTAATATTTGGATACGAAAATATTTAAAGAGAAGAGGAAAACAAAGTGATTTTGATTTGCTTATATTACAATATAAACAAAGGATTGCATTTCGATTTGCTCCTATATGCACTTAGAAATTTCACAAATTTTTGTACCAAGAACATAGAAACATTTATCAGCTTAATCTTTCAGATGGGGAATTTTTGCTGGAAAGCTTGACACAGGGCAAAAATCAGTACTTGCGATTTTTAAGGAAACCTGATATGGGAAATCTCTCGTTGCACCTTTAATGTAATGTACCAAAACCAACTTACTTTTTGAAAACAGGCTTACTACATTTGATATCGCATAATATTCGTGTAACATTTCAAATACTACTATGGTCAATACGAAAAATAGTAACATTTCAATATCTACCATTTTTTCATATCGAAAAATAGTAACATTTCAATACTACTAATTTTCGATATCGAAAATTACTAGTATTTGAAAGATACCATATCTCCCCCGAAGCAGCACCGGTGTCATATACAGGGGTGAGTCAGAAAAAAGTACAACCAAATGGGATTTTTTATGAAGAAAACCAAATGGAATATACATAATTAATTCCTGTGGTAGATAGTCTGTTTAATTAGCTTTCCCAATAATTTTAAATTTTAATTCGATCACGCCATTCAAAGGCTACAGTTATTTTGCAAAGGTATCCAATTTCTGCCCCGAACAAATTGCAAACTGAGTGCACAGAGGACTCGCTATACGCAGCGTGAGGCTTAAAAATAAAATGACAGGTTGATATTCTTTGGCGCCGTACGTATTCAAAATGCTACGGCCGGGATTGGTTGAATGGTAATGTAGAATACTTAAGAATAAATTGAAATCTAACAGGATATGTTTAAAAATGGAACAGTTAATGTTCATCTGTAGTCCAGCCCGATATCACGTATTGTTGGAAGTTTTACTACTGGAAATCAAGCAGTGAACGAATGCTGCAAATGTTGCGTAAGTCCAACATATGATTATATTAAATATTATTTTGATATCTGGTTTCATTTTACAGTTGTTACAACGTGTAACCAAACATTTTCATTTGGGGAGGGACATCGATGTGATCAAATAATTTAAACTTTTGGGGCATTACTAAACACATTTGCAAGGTGAACAAGGTAACCTGCCAATACACAATTTATTAACTTTCCTGATCTCTACTGGGACCGAGGGGCAAAGATTTTGAGTTCAAATCCCCCCTTATCCCGCCCCCCCCCCCACAGCCCCACGCCCTCACCCACATACTAGTACGTCACTGGTGTTTCCCCTTACATTTCATTCCATATGTGTATTAATGGGAGGATATGCTGCAAACCCGAAGCTGAACGTAAAACTAAGAGTACACTTGGGTTACTCTAGCGTGTAACTTTTTCGGACTTCACATTGGGTACTTTCACTTCCGCACTGTAACTTTTGAACGGGGCTTACAATTTTAATGCCGTAATTTTTATATGAAGCTAACAAATAGGGAATATACTATAGAAGAAAGTATATGAACAGCATAGATCTGGGTTTTTTCCCACGAAAATCACTCAATTTGGTTGTACTTTTTTTTTGACTCACCCTGTACTACAGTGTCCGTGTGACTGAGTGTCCTACCACCGATCTATGTGTTCTCCATTGAGTGCTGTATGCATCATTGTTTCAGCACTGTACCCAAAGAGTCTCGTCTACAAGGTCCCGGTTTATTCCGTACATTTGTCTATTGTAGCTAGACCTCTCTCATAGGGGGACAGTGACACTCGTTTCCTTTACACCGCATTCCGCACGAAGAGACGCGCGGAAAAAAACTACGGAGACCAAATTCAACGCATGGACAGTAATAATTCCCTCAAAGATGCCAACCTGGGTCGTTCTCCTCGTTGTAATTTTCTTAGACAATCCATCCCACAAAAGGAAGTGGTATCAAAAGTTTTGTTTCTTTGTAACCGCCCTTTGTTATTCTAGAGTGCTTACACTGCAAAACAGTGCTTAGAAATTTAATCTTTTAATCAATCTGCAAATGAGCTAAATGATAGAAAGATATCTTTATTGAGTTTCTAGAACAAAAATTTTTTGAACTTGGAGTGAAACGGGTACAATATATGGGAGAGATTTCAATACGTATTTACCCAAAGGTTGTATGATTGGTAGTTACAGTAAGGCCTCTCGAATTCAGAATGTTTCAAATATATGTATGCGGAAGAAATTGAAACAAAAAATGCTACACTTGAGTGCAAAGTCATCAAGTGTAAAATCCACTTTAGATATTGGTTTGTACCATGTAATTTAGAGAGTGATGTGGAATTTAGTTCGATCATTGCGATAGAGTTTACCTTATATAATACAAAACAAGCAAGGAAGCATGGTCTTTCTGGAAATTGAATAACAGTTGGTTTTTTTTTGTTTTTTTTTTTGGAAAATCAATATAATCAGTATAAGACTGAATTAAAAACCATATTGACACTGCAAAGAATGTACCGACTTGTTGTCTGCCAGACAACGTGGGTCTTAGCAAAAATAAATGAACATTTTTCTATGCAATTTTCAAAAGAGAACAAAAAGTGAAAAATCCAAAATGACGATTTGGGGGGAAAATTGAAACAGCTGTTCGAAAACATTGTAGCAGACCCTAATAATATCGACTATTTACGTGAAATTGAGAGAGTATATAAAAATTAGAAATATGAACTAATCTATCATTATCCATGAAGGGATTAATTATAAGAAGTAGAGTAAAGTGGTCAGAAGAAGGTGAAGGTTTACAAAGTTTTCATGAACCTTGAAATCGAATGTTAGTAACAAATGATTACAACACTATTGGACCTGGGAAATGGTTGTTTCGAACAGCTGTTTCAATTTTCCCCCCAAATTTTTGATTTTTCCCATTTTTGGATTTTTTTTTTTCACTTTTGTTCTCTTTGAAAATGCATAGAAAATGTCCTTTATTTTTGCTAATAAAGGAAAGTAACCAGAGAGGTTATTAAATGCAAGTTGAATATTACAAAGATTTTAGGGCGTACAAAATCAGGGTCAAGTTGCAAGAAAACCTTAATTACAGACATCGCTGGATAATGAGAGAATGAGCCCCCTATAATCATCATAGTTATATTTCCATATCAATTTTGAGTTGGTGTTTCATGCGTATGCGTTCACCCTGCGTATCATGTTACGCAGGGTGTTTTTTATCCCAAAATACACTGTAATCAAGAAAAATGAGAAAAGGTCTGAGAAACTTCCGGGCCTCTCTTGAACAGCAAGCTTCAGAGGGCATGCCCTCATGTCAATGACGCCTTTGCCGCTCTGTTTGGAGCGTGTAAGTGACGATGCCTATATATAGAACCTCTTTTGTCCTTCATAAGCCACAAAGGCTACATGAGGCCGCCCTTTATGAAAATACCCAAATACCTAATAGTTTTATGCTGCCTACTGATTTGGATTATATAACGTCTTCACACAAAGCAGGAACTCTGCATACCACCATAATGGCCCATGACCGCGCTATATAACCGTATCAATAGCCAGCTATGTTGGTAGACAAAATAGACGCATTCCAGACTAACAATACATTCACCTCTCAATGACCCTGTGCAATCGCTCACATGGATCGTCGACAGCATTCGTACGTATTTGCAGTCCGGAAAGTTTATGCATCTTGCCACCAACTGTCTGGTGGCTGACGTCATATTGAATATCGGTCTATTTATATCATGAGCAGTAACTACAAAACTATGAGCTATCTTCCCTGGCGCAGCAGTTCATAGTCTTCACTGCATCATTGTATTGAGTCACATACATCCCCTGTATTTTAGTATGATTTATGATCCCAGACGTGCATGGTCCACACTGTTGTTAACATGTGCTCATCCAAGGCTACTGAACAGAGTCCTTGGTAAGATTAGCATGCCTTACCATATCGTGATATGGTAATGGTTTTGGTATTAAACAAGTTCGTTTTGTTTTTTTTTGGCAATTCCATGTAGGTTCCGAACAAAATGCAAAAATGAGATCTTTCCACCCCAAGAACCAGAACGCCACGCACATAATTGCTAAATAATATAAGCGCACATCCTTGCAATGCTGCAATTTGTGGTTCTGGGTAGGAAAGGCTTCAAATATGGAATTTTTCATTACCCATTTAAACTGTTATTAAACTTTACATAAAAACCGACTTTGGGAATTTATGCAAAGTTTTTTTTTAAACCAGCAAAGGTTAAACTTTGAGATGTCGAACTTTATTATGCAAACAGTGTCAAGTCATCCGTTCTCATGAAAATATAGAGGGCGTCAGTTCATTCCTTTCCGGCGGATGTCCTTACTGAAAAATGTAAAATTACCTAAGTTATCAAAATAATTATTACGGAAATCATGGTGGCGGTCTATTAGATATCGTTATTAAAGGTGAAACTACACTAAAACAGTGGCTATAATAAGAAGTCCCGTGTATGATGGAACTTACCGTAGATTTTATAAATGTCATTGGGAGGCTATAATAGTCAATTAGTTCGTTTCAACTCATCTTAATGAAGATTATTGAGGCTGGTGAGTTTCGTAATATCATAAACGAGGTATCATTACGTTATAATCCATAAAGGGAAGGGATTCAAGAATAAAACTGGAAAAACTGGAGCACTATAAACACTCTTAAAGATCCATGGCCCGATCGCTATATAGCCTCGTCCCCAGAAGCCCATATTTTACCGGGGGGAAGTGGTCAACATTTTGGTTATCAGCAGAAAACTAACTATTTGTCTATTGACTCTGTAAAATCTAGAGCCAAATAGGTTGGTTTGGTTATGAGAGAAAAGTTTGCCCATTTTTGCGTCGACCCAATCATTAATTTCCCCACAGTACTCTATGGGGGACTTTACAAAATCATGTTTTTAGCTCTAGACATCCAAAACGGGTTGAAATATTGCGGCGCGAAACTTTACAGATGGGGTTTTGGAGTGAAGGCCAATCTTCAAGGATGCAAAACTTCAGATCCTTAAAACGGTCCATCCCCCTTTAAATATTGACTTTAAAATTGCAGCAAAAACACTTGCCTTAAAGGTGCCAAACGAGAGCCTTTGTTGGGCCAACCCATATTAAATTTTGTCTTATGCAGTGGTTTTCATATTTTAGATAAGGACCCAAATAAATTGTGACCAACAGCTGGCAACTACATGAACTATGGGACATGTAAGCGGGATGGTTGTTTGTAAAAGAATTGGGAACCCATTGCGAAATAAGTGGCATATTCAGCCAACTTTATGGGCTATCCTGGGCTTATCGACTGGTTGTCTGTTTTTTTGATATGAATAGGTCTCATTAATACTTGCTATTTTTGTATGGTTTATCGATTTTGCCGAATAAAGAATAAATAAATAAATTATATTTCTTAGCTTGTATTTGGTACAGAAATGCCTTGAAAGTGAAAACAAAAGGCGATTTTCATGTGTGTATTTCAATATAAATCATAGGGGAATCAGTATTTGCTTCCTATACGAAATAGAAATTTCACAAATTTTTGTACCAACGAAATATTTTTCAGCCTAAGCCTAATCCTTGCAAAGGGGGACATTTTAATCAAAAAAAGCTTTACATTGGTTGAAAAAATCGAATTTTCATATTTTTTAGGGACGCCTATTATTTGAAACTCTGTTGCACCTTTAAGAAAAGTTAAAGATTTATTCAAACATCCCGGACACTGATCTAAAATGGTTTCCTCTGCAATCGTTAGAGAAGGTCTTAGTATAGTATTATTGAAGATGTACATAAGTTCATACGTGCTGGTTGGTAAACATGTTATAGGTAAACAGCCTTACAGCACAAGTTGACATACCTTTAATTTTCGACATGTCAGAAGAAATCCTGACTCATCAGAAAAGTCCCTTATTAGGTAACGGTAATTCCAATCCGTGGTCCGTTTCAATGATGGTTTCTGTCTTTCTTTTTGTGTAAATGCCGCCATTACCTGACGAAGAATCCCCTGTCTTCTTTCCCCCCTTGTTTTTTTTTCCCACCCCTCTGCCCAATCAATTGTATGGCCGGTGGTGGAAAAATGTCTGAGACAGCAAGAATTTGCGGTTAGCGGCTAAAGATTTTATGTTCTCAGTCGATCACCAGGTGAAGGCCAGTGAGTCCTATATATGTATTAGGAAAGTTCATGCAATTGGGGGGGGGGGGGGGGGGGGGATCTCGTAAACCAACACCAGATTTCTTGTCTGCCGCGGTGGGATCCTTTGGAGACACAATGTGGTGATTATCTTCCTCATTGATGAGGAAGACGATCATCACCTATCTGCACAGCATATGGTAGCCAACTCAAGGGGTCAGGGACTTCAAGTACTAGGGTCCTATTTTGCCGCAGCAAGAAAGAACTTCCTGTCACGCGAAAGGACAGCTTGGAATGCCTGCCACTAACTCCACCACTTATGGCAATCTGGTCTCTCCAATTCAACCAAGCTGAATTCTTTAAGGAGCCTTGTAGAAGGTGATCCTGTTATATGGATCTGAGACCTGGACCATGAAGAACGAGCTACAGGATAGATGATGCACCTACACCAGGCTTCTTGTGCGAGTGCAAAACATATCCTGGGGTGCGCACAAGACCAAAGCAACAGATATATGGAGATATCCCCTCCATTTCACTTCGGTTGCCCAACGCCGTGCACGATTTGCCGGTCACGTCATTGTGCGATTGACCAAGTAGTCTCATACGTCACATGTTGGAAGTTACCATGCCAAACAGGGTTCGTCGCCCCTTTAAAACTCCATTGATGTGATGCTCGAGACATCCAGCATGATCCATCTGAACATCCCCAACCTAATGAACAAACAGGGACATTTGGAGATACATGGTGAACAGCATCATCCGGCTTCGGCGTTAGAGTAATAGATAGTGGTTTGAAAGAAGTTGCAATACCAAGCTATACATAAGTTTTGTAAAATAAGCCGAAGTTTCTGAGACATCCATCCCACAAAAGGAAGTGTAGCAAACATTTTGTTCTTTGTAACCACCCCCTGGTTATTACTAGAGGTGCTGTCGACTTGATCTTTTCCCCTTTGGCTAGCTCAAAAGCCCACTTGCGTTATCCACAACGTCTTCGGACCGTGCGAAGATGGTCAACTCCGTTTCTTTTTCTGTGGGTTTGTCACCGCTACATCCGCTCTATGGACAAGAGTTCTAATCACGCTTAAGTTTGTGAGCAACCGGTGATTAGAATCTAATGTAAATATTGGTCGGTGTGTGTAGGTTTTCTGTAGATGGAAATGTCCAATGAGCCATCCGGCTTAAGCGAGATACAAGTGTCAAGAAAAACAAGATGGTCGTCCTCTTCCTGTTCACTGGTAAACTGATATGAGCGTTTTGCGAATTGAATGTTGTGCAAAGAAAGTAGTTGGCACATATTTGGGAATGATGACAAACGTATCATCAACAGGCGGTGAAGGTCACTAATCTCAGCAATTCGGTCCACAGCGACCACTTCTTACTGCAGCACAATTTTGTTTATGCGTATGCGCATTATCAAAAAAGCTTCTAAA
>JAMKCH010014599.1:0-25621 GCA_023653785.1 Ophioderma brevispina
AACCACTCCCTACCAATGCTGTTTCTTCACTACTTCACCCCCCCGCTGAGAATTTCCACTGGCATACGCCAACTAGGGGGATGGCCATGGCCATTAATGGCTACCCTCCTTTTGCCCATGCCACTAACTGCCCATGGTCGTGGTTATTTACTACCCATTTTGGATCACAAGTACTGTTGGCACATTAATCATTCTTGATTACCATGGCCTAAACTTGAAACAAAACTATTGGGCTTGAGTGGGAATCCATTTTAAATCTCTTGTGATATTTGGGATTTATGCCAAGGTCTGTGGAGTTCAATCTTATGCTTCTGACACGTCCATCGTTTTGTTTCTTTCTTCCTCTTTCTTCTTTCTTCCCCTTTTCTTTTTTCTCTCATTCTTTCATCTTTCTTTCTCTGTCCTATTTCTCTTTCTCCCTCATCTCTCGTTCTTCTCTTTTTCCTCTCTTTTTGAGGATCGCTGGGGTGTTCCACCCCACACCCTCGCCCCCACCCCCACCCCCCCCCCCCCCCACACCCATGGCGACGGGCCTGTAACATGCTTAAACCAGTTTATTTTCAAAATTAATTTTGATACCCGGTGGACTTACCAACCACGTTTAGAATAAACTCTATAGCAAATGTATTTCTTCTCTACCGTGCCATTCACACACTTACAGACGACGTAATGCGGACATTTGGGATCCACAGCAACCCTGTTCTACTCTAACCATTAAGCACCTGAAAAGTCAATGTTACAATCATTGAGTCACTTGCAGACCTTTCAACAGCATGAAAGTTCAGGATTGCCACCACAGGAGGTTTCCAAGCTTTTTAAGATTATACCTGGATCTTCATAAAAAAAAAAAAACCCTTACAGACAAGTGACCTCTGGAAAAGTATGAAATGGAGAGTGGCCGCGATTTATAGAAGATAAGTTTTCAACTTATAATAATATAGATAATAGCATTTATAAAGCGCCACCTATCTAGGCAGCCTATTCCGAGTCGCTGAACAATAAGATACATAAACAAGCAAAAGTTACAAATGACAGAATTACATGTACCCTGAAAATACGTCTACTTGAGTGAAAACAAAAATGAAAATGCATTATGAACATACAAGAAGTAGAACAAATTCATCAATACAAAAAAATGAATACAAATTAAATATCATATGCGGACTGGAACAAATGTGTCTTAATATCTTGATTTTTAAGTTATTTATAGAAACAGGAACACCGATGTCCATCGGAAGAGAGTTCCATAATTTAGGAGCACATGAAGAAAACGCCCTATATCACCTAGGGAGGATGAAGTTCTAGGATCGTTAGCAAAAGTTTATCAGAAGATCTGAGAGAGCGGCTTGGTAATATATGGGGTGAGAAGTTGGCTTATATAAGATGGAGCAAGTCCATTTAGCGATTTCCATGTGAGCAAGAGGATTTTGAAAACGAATCCGTTGACCGGATGGGTAACCAGTGAAGCTTGTATAAAGGAGTTTGGAGTTATGTGATCAACTTTCGAGTTTTGCACAATACACGAGCAAGCTCATTTTTTTCCGCATGATTATCAAGTGAGAGATATTTGCAAATTCCATATAAAAGTGCATTCCCAATGTCAAGTCAGAAGTTACAAGTGCAGAGTGAGAATTGTGGCTATATCGTCTTGACAAAATTTTACGAATTGAGCTAAGTTCGTATTTGAAAATATGCAGACTGACATACTTTCTTTAACTGTTCCATTCATTGTCATATTTTCATCAAAATTAACTCCTAAATTCCCGCGCATAATGGGCAGACTAAATGTGGCAGTTAACATTTTGAATATAATTATCTTTGATTAGACGTTTTGGCATTCGCTAGGGTGTGAACATGACAATTTCAGTCTTGTCATCATTGGTTTAAGTTTTGTTTGCTGTCATCCGATGCCTGATATCGGCAACACAATGTTCAATTTTGATCGCATCACTTTGATGCATCTTTAAGGATTTTAGGTCATACGGAAAAATAGAGTTGTGTATCATTTGCATAGAGGTGCACATTTAGTCCATGTTTACGTGATATATCTGCTATTGGCTGATAGATGATGAAAATCAGTGGTCGCAGCACTGATCCTTGGGGCACACCAAAGAAGATGTGCAGTGCAGACAAAGTCCCGTAAGTTAACAGTTTTGCGTTCTAATCGCTTAGGCCGGAGCAATCCACTCAAGAGCACGCCTTTGCACCTATGACCCCGACGACATTTTTAAAATACCATGGTCTATGGTGTCAATTAAGGCTGCAGAGAGATCCAATAATACTAGAAAGAACGCCACATTTGGTTGCAAGAACATAATATATCATTCTGCACGCTCACTAAAGCAGTTTCAGTCCCATGATAGCTTTTGTAGGCAGATTGAAATGGCTTCAAATAATAATCATTTGTTGACAGGTATTTCATCAGACGATAAACAACTACTTTCTCAATGATTTTCGACACAAAATTAAATTTGATACAGGACGAAATTGTGAAGGTTATTTGAACCAATTGAGGCTTTGATAGAATAGCCTTCACCAAAAAAAAAACCCTCCTAATAAAGTTCCCATACTAATTTTCCCAGTCAACCCGTTTTGAATGAGAGCTAAAAACCATATTTTTAATACCTTGAGAAAATTTTCTCACAGAAATTATTTTTGTTAGCGTATGCGGTTTACTGTGCGACCATCAAACATGCACTGACGTCACTGCACAGAGGTAGAAATGGAGCTATTTTTTTTATGCATGCATCATTTAAAGGTGCAGTAAGCGTAAGAGATTTTGGAGATCCATATATTTGTCTAGGTAGTGATTTTCTATATAATAGAAAGACCCCAAAAGATTTCTAGTCTGTATTTTGCCTTTGTCTGTTTCAAATCTCTTGTTGAAACCTTAAGTTAGCTTTGTTGTATTTTGTTATTATTGTCACTTTTGATGACATTCAAATACTCTCTGGGATGTGACTACTAGTGACCTGCAGGACAACCCTGATTCCCCCAGACTGGACAGAAAGCCGTCAGGGAAAATTTTTCACAATATTTTTGTGTCGGTACAGGACAGGTTAAATATTTTGGGGTTGCGATGGGTTGGAGTACAATATTACAGGTTCAGGTTTGGGGTATAAATGTCAGGTCGGGTCAAATCAGTTAAAATTATTTCTAATAATTCAATTTCAGAGGCACTTTGGAGCCCTGCCTTTTCAACAAATTCACCATAGGCAGGCCTTTGGAGCCTCTCAGGTTACCACCCCACTAACTCACTATAAGCAGTAGTCTATGGGAAAATGGCAACTTTGAGGTCATGGTTTCTTTCACATTTCAACTCTCACATAACAGAGGAAATACAACAAAGTACACCCCAAAGTACAAGCTGAAATCAACAAATCACCAAATTTTTGAACATCTGATGACTCAGAAAAAATTTTTAGTTCGAACGCACCAAACTCTTGCCCATTTCATACCGGCAACCCAAGATTATCTATAGTCGCCAAAGCTATAATTTGCAAATCGATGTGAAATTGATGACGCGGAGTAAATTTCCTCAAATGCACTGTTCAAATGCGTTAGTTTGAGAAAACATACCAGTCTACCATTAGTCCATCAATGAATTTCCATCACTTTCTAATAAACTAGTCGCATTTTGCAGACAATTTACAGCACTTTTTCCAAAGCCATGCAAAAGAGTAGTCCACCCCAAGATTTTTGTACCTTACGGCAGCCAGGTTAGTGGTGTATACACCCGCAGCACTTCACACATTTCCCTTAACGATCCTTAAATCCATGCACAAGCGTAACTAATTAGCCAAGTCACCGTAAGCATTAAGATCTAATCCATGCAAAGACATGAATAGTATCATGAGTAATAATACGCATACGTGTACCTTGTTTGTTTAAAGTTTACAACCATATAATCAGGTCGATTTGGAGGTCATAACAGTATTTAAAAGGTTGACAATGATCTCAACGGGTTGGGGTTGGCCCAAATGCAATTATCATCAGTGCAATTCGGTCTGGGATGAACAACATTGGGTCGGGTTGGTGCAACAATGTTCGTTGTAAGGTCAGTCTGGTCAGGAAACAAACAGGGGGGCTCACGGGATCGGGGTATAAACATACAGTGAATACAATAGAATACTTACAACTATCAAAGTATTAACTGTGCCCAGTGTCTTAGAAAAAATCTACTACAGCTAGTGCCTACCAGCGGTGGTTGTGCTAAAATCTGAAAGAAAGAAAAAACCTTCAAAATTAGTTAATGCAGCGACCTACTTTATATTCTCTACAAAGGTAAATTGAGCGGAGATAATCAACAATGAGGGCACCAGGTATTTTTGTATGAAATCTGGAATCATTCATTCATGGTTCCTAAATGTCATCTCCATATTATTCATTGACTTAGCAGCAGAAGCTTTTTTTGTGTTTTCCAATCCAAGTGACAAGATATAGTAATAAAAGTGAAATTTTTACATACAATATCACCCAATTATATACCTCATTTAAAGATCCCTGTCATCTGATTGGTTAAAAATGGGGGCAATAGATCAACTATACTCACTTACTGTTAAACTGAGAAAACCCGGTCTATGGCATTGCATTTACATTGCAGGGCAATAGCAATTGCAATGCCGCAATTGACCATTATAGTCGCTTCAACATGACTCGTACTAACACTACATGCCATATACATTCAAAGCGTAGTTCCTGGCTGTAGCAGAGATGGTAATTTGACGCCGATCGCGATACCTCTCTTCACCCTTCACCCAGACCCAGTTGAAACGTAAACATGGGCGTAAACAAACCAGTAATTTGGAGTGAATTATGGCTGAATCACAGCAAAGATTTGCCGGGAAAAAAAAGGACTGTTTGACATAATAGAAGCAGCTGATAGTCGAGATCGCAAAAAAAAAACAACAGGAAGTATGCCACAAAAAAAATATTCAAGGAATATCTCTCTGCATCGAAAATGAGACATCGCGGGATGGAGACATTGTAAACGATGGTGATCAAGCTGTCAAAATCGGAACTCTAATGCATTATTTGCTCTAAATTCTATGTTCTGTCGTCAAGTAAATGTTAGCTAACTGTTATGAATTTGTTGTTATAAATCTACAAGGCGGTTCTCGAACCACAAGGGCTCGGCCTGCTTTCGCGTTAAATTGTAAGACCAAAAAGCAGCCCACACAGAGGTGCAACTGTGCGAGTCCAGGGTGTCCCCACAAAAGTTGTGCAACCAGATAAACTCAATTCTGTAACTAGTTTTTAATTCCCACTATTCTTTGACACCACCCTAGGGGTCACAACATTTGCCATGGTGGAGATATTATCTGCAAGTTGAAACCCCCCCACGACATAAGTCAGAGTGTGTTGGGTAGTAGGCACCACTGGTTTTGCCTTTTTAGTATTCTTTACTTCCTGGCTTTTTCATTTGACAACAACCCAGGGGTCACAACATTCCATGTGAAATATTAATCATGAGAAGTCCTCAACAAGAGCATAACTAAGAGGTTTAGGAGTAGCCACCCCCGGGTTTGCAATTTTGATAGTATTCTATTACCTCTCACTCTTCATTTGACCCACCCTAGGGGTCACAACATTTCCATCGTGAACGATTATGCTTGAAAAAGTCCCCCACATAGCACCAAGTAAGAGATGTTTAGGAGAGTAGCACCCCGGGGTTTGCATTATAGTATTCTCTACTTCTCACTCTTATTTGATACCACATAGAGGTCACAAATCTTCCGTTTGGGAGAGATTAATCTTGAAATGTCCAACATAATCATACCAAGAGATGGGTAGGAGTAGCACCCCCGGGGGTTTGCATTCTAGTTATACAATACTACTGGTTAGAGGCAAAATAGGGCACACTATTTTCCCGAGATACTGGCTACGGGCCTATCCACGAACCCGAAGGGTGAGGGTGATAGGCCCGTAGGCATTACCAAGGGAAAATAGGTGCCCCCTAATTTTACCGATATAAACCATGTAGTATTTGTTTTATTACACCTCAACTTGACTATGGGGACGAGGTGTTAGGGAAACAGTTCAATCTATTCCCTAGGGAAATAGCCCGCCCCGTAAACGTAATAGGAAATCAGCCAATGAAAATGGCATGATTATGTCATGGAATAATATTCATGAGGTGTAATAATATTCTTTATTTCTGCTCTTTCATTTGGACACCACCCCCAAGGGGCCACAACATTTTCATTGTAGATATATTAATCATGAAAAGTCATCAAAAATCCCTTAAAATTCACTAAATTAGTAAAAATATGAAAAAAAGTGTTTTTTAGGTTTTTATATTTTTATGTTAAAAATCATGTGCCAACATTTGAAAATTTGAGTCGACTACGGGGTCCGGAAAATGGCAAAATGCACAATTTGCGGTATTTTCACATTTCCAAGATGTAAACAGGCTGGGGCAACCCAAAAGACTGACAAAACTAGAAAAACCATTTCAAGGAAAACATGGGCTCCTGATCTAGCTATTATATTGATGTTAAGACCTGTGTTGGTGGGTACTCCACCCCCCTTGTAGTCTCTTGTTTTGTTACACCTGTTTTGTACACCACCAAACACCCACAGCCATATACTGCCAAATAAAACAAATGCGGACCCTAATTTATTGTTTTTTTTTTTTTTTTGTTTTTTTTAAAAGGTTAAAGGTAAACAAACTCATGAATCAAATTCTTTTGAAGGTGTAGTATTCCACACTGACCATTTACAACCTGAGAAAATTGTTGAAATGGAGTAAACAGCATTTAGCATTAGTTGCCAATTTTAAAATAATCAAAGAAAGAAGGCCCCTTTAAGGGGACCAATGCATTTGACCACAAATTATATTCACACAAAAGATTGTTTGTTACCATTAAGTAGTCTCATGTAGCGAAGGAATTTGCATATCAATGATACATTTAAGCGATACAGCAATGACGCATATTAATAGGATCAATTGCATCAAACAATGCCCCTTTAATTGATACACTTGCACTGTGACCGCAATTGTGATTTCATACAAAAGATTGTAACGGCCATTAGAAGTCTCGGTAGCGAAGGATAGGAGGAATTTTGCATAATCCAATGTACCCCTCAGTGTACAGCAATATGCTATTAATTAGATAAATTGTAATCAAAGAAAGCCCCTTTAAGCGGCCCACATGCACTTGGACCCAATTAGAGTCACCAAAAAGATGCAGGGCATAGTATTCTTTCTGCAGCGAAGGAATTGGCCTATCGATGGTAAGTTTCAGGGATACAGTAATTATGCATACATAATTAGCTCATTTGCATACCTAAGCCCGTGTATCACACACGCTCAAATGGAAAAGATGCGCACATGATAGGCTTTCATGCAGTGAAGGAAGTTTCCGTATCCAATGTACCTTGTCAAAATGATAGCAATTACGCTGTTTTTGCATATTAATTGCTCATTTGCATAATAATTTCCTCGAAATACGCCCCGAAATCTAATCAGTTCGAGAAAGAATGAGGGAAAACTCTCCAGCCCGCTCCCTTCCCACCAAGTTACATCGTCATAGGCCTTACGGAACTCCAGGAAAACTTGTACACAAAGCCTTGCGGGGAAAATTTTCGTAATTTGCAAAGTAGAGACTAATAGCATTTTTACGCCCAAATCGAATCAGGTCGAGAACTCGTGGACCCGCTTATTTCCACCAAGTTACATTCATCATAGCCCTTACGTGGAAACTTCCAGATAAATCGTTACCACAAGCCCGTGCAACACGGGACGTCAGCAGGGACAGCAAGCATGACAGACAGACAGCCAGACGACAGAAGACAGAAAAGGATTACTAAGTCTCTGCCGAAAACAAAGTTCAGGCGAGACAAAAAGGCCTAGTCTGTGGGAAAGATTGTGCCAATACCCTGAATCGGCAGGCCTCTCAAAACGAATAAACTGCAATGTTCAGGATGTGAAACTTGAAGGGATGTGGGAAGAATCACTGATCATGGTATAGAAATGGCATAACCAAGGCCTATTATGAAGTGTGCGTTGTAACCATCAGATAACAGACATCTTTGAAATTTGGTATTAAAAAACAAAATATTGACTGCTTTTTCGGGGCATGGAACATGCCCCTCAAGCAGTCAATATTTGTATAACATATCTATTGTCCTGGTACGGTACTGCAATCCAACCTGACAAAAGGCATCAATTGCATATCAAAACTTTGTGAAGAAATGATGAAAAGGTCAAAAGGACAGTTAGAGTGATCCCCAATCATTTGCCCTGGATGGACCTTTGGACTCTGAATTGAAATGCCGTATTCCCCAGGAATTACAGTCACTTAACCAAGTGGCAGTGATAGCACTAAAACTGTGGAAGAACAAAGGGAGTTGAGAAGGTGACCCAAAAGAATCCCAAATACCTCAGATCCAAATTCTTACACAGTGACACTACCAGACTTCTACCCTGACCAATTTGTAAAACAAAGTCTGTCAAAGAAGTGGCTCAACAAAATCGGTTTACGGAAGAAACGACCAAAACAATCTATCACTGTGTGTTGTATGTGACAAAAACAGTGGGTTACACAGAGTTGTGTTTCACAGTGGTGCGTACACTGTGTGCTACAGTGTTGTACATGGTGGTTCATCCATGATGTTACTTCATAGTATACCTTCATGTAGACTACACAGTTGCTTACATGGTGTACTGAAGGTGTGTTGCTTAAAAATAGAACGATAGAGAGAGAGAGAATGGACAACCAAATGAATGAAAGAATGAAAGATATGGCTGGAATACAGCATCTTAATACTGTTCTATGACTAAAGCAAAGACTCCGTGGTACAAGATGAGCTACGGAATATGCCCAACAAACATGTATAATCTCACAAAGCCACTAGTAAAGAATTGATGCCTTCTAGTATCCAGTCATTCAATGTGGTGTAAATATGCACAAAGAAAACTATGGATTGTGCTACTATGTAGACTGCAACATGTTTTACACATACTTTTTAGACGGTGTGTCTTAATGGGATCATTTGCACACCGATTTGGGTTCCATACTCCTAAAGCAATCATAAATATGCGTATATGCGTGTGTTTACGATTGTCCTTTTACAATTTTGCATGAACTCTTTACAACAGTATGCAGAAAATTGGCCTAATTCTCCCGTAAAGGATTAGCAGCGATAATGCGAGAGATAAAAATGTAGGAAATGCATTTTTTAAAACTACAATCAGGGATAAGGATGTACAATCCAGATAATGCTTTCATGTAGACAAAACAAACTACCAAAGAGTGAAAAAAATGGGAGAAGTAATTGAGGAAAATTGTCATACCGTCTCCGCCAAATCGGACATTACAGCGACGGTGTCTCAAAATCTACGCTAAACAGCTGATTGTGGTGGTTTACACCAGTACATAATACACATAGATAAATAATGTTTGTGTTTGCGTTCAAAACTGTATTGTCATGAGCACAATGTCACGCTGAAAAAATCTGTGAATTCACGGGAAAGGCCTTTTCGATCTCAAGTCGGGAATAGATACGCCACGTATAGAAATTACAGAATCGCAAAACGTACTGCCTTTGTGCTTTTTAATACAGGATTCAAAAGAGTCAACCACTTGCAGGTTATGTTCGCAATTCCAGCTTAGTAACAAAATGATAAAAATAGAATTGTTGATGATGTTTCGATGTTCGAATTAGCAATCGTGCTACTCCTTTAATCAAAATAAAAAGGGTCCAACCCTGAACCTTTATTGCACCACCGTACCATACATACCGTATATCTCTAATAAAAGCCCGGGGCGTTGCATTTTTTTTCAAAAGGGGGGCGTTATTTGAGGTATTTGTTCCATTATAATTACATTAAAAAAAAATCGGCAGAACCCTCGCACAGAGCTGCCAACTTTTGTAAAATTACCTTTCAGTACTCAGGAATCTTCGTATTTGAGGTCACGTATTTGTTTGTGGTTTAAACTTTTCGCAAAATGACGCCCGGACCACTGTGCAAAATAATGTATGTTGATTCGTGGGATGATTCGCTGTTACCTTACCTGTCTCCCCCGTGATGTTAGTCTACGTTGGTCGATCGACTCCAGCGATCATGCAGTAGCAAAATCAGCTAATCACACTAAGGATCGCACATTACCAATCCAATTCAGCATTTGAGCTGTATATATTCCTCTTAAAACATTGTTTTTCTTGCTGATTTCTTTCCTTTACTACCACTAAGTTTACTCTTAAATTGTCAATTTCCATAGTTGCACAAGGGTACATAGCGACAATGTATCGCAACAGAGGAATCTGCCGCCGAACGCTGTGATGAATGAAATACCAGTTTGTATGGCTGGATACGCCTGAATTACAATTTGTTTACAAGAGCCTTCCATCAACAACCAGCTATTACGATGTATGTAATTACCGACCAAAGTCAAAGGATTATCGGGTCATATTTATGTCATTGGGTCATGGTCAAATAGTAGTCGATTACTGCAGCTGTTTATCAATTCAAGTTATAATTTTATTATTTGCTCTCTTACATCCATATTTTTAGGGGGAAATTCGGCAATTTCGTCTTCTGTATTTTGCAAACCTTCAAAACATATTTACAAAATATAGAATATCTCTACTAGTACAAGTTGGCAATCTCAGCCTATATTTCAATGTTACCGGTGCTCTTCAAAAATAGGTATAAAACATGCTTGTCCTTTCTAAAATATGGCCGCCACCAGACTAAATTCGTCTGCTATAGAATTACCGCTAATAATTAGCCTTTATAATGTATTCTTGTCACAAATATTTGGCATTAAAAGATGCAGTTTTTGCAAATCTACACTTACAAAAGGGTATCTGTGCTGTAAGTTAGCAGTGTACTTGTTTGGTTGTGGACAAATTGGTGAGATTCAGGCCGACCTTCGGCAATCAAAAACCGTAGGGTGCGTTAGTGGTTGAGGTTTTTATTTTTCATGTAAAATGATGATGGGGGGCGTTTATTGAGGGGGGCTTTATAGATAATATACGGATAACCCCCCACCCCCCCCCCCCTCAGCTTACTTTTCTACCATCGCTAGTAAATCTGACTGCATTGATGTGCGAGCCAAACTCAATGTTGGACCTGCATATGAACTGAATGGGGAGAAAGAAAAAATTCAAAATTCAAATTAAAACCATATTTCTGCAGACAATTCATTCTTTAAACTGAAAGCAATGGCTGTACTCTAACGCATAATTTCTTGGACAGGTTAGAACGTACGCCGCTTTCCCGCCGAATCCCACGTGGTTTGCAGTAGACGCTGTACACGCATGTTTGTTTTTAATGTCCAGCATTAAAAAAAAAAAAAACAAAAAAAAAAAAAAAAAAAAAAAATAAGACCAGAGTAGTTATTCCTCCTTCCTATATCTTTATTCATGTTTGTTCTCTCTCTGCTTGCATTATTATAGGATACCATGCAAACAGACACCTACAGGCCTGTTTTTAATGTTCTAGATTCTGAATTTCTTTCTCACACAATAAAAGTGTAAGTACACTTAAAAATGTCTAAGCAATTTCATATTCTATCATAGGACCAAGAGACAGCTCAAGAAAATGCTGGGTGAAAAGCACACTATTTTCACAAAACTACTACAACTGTCATCCCGATTTATCCAAAGCACTGTGCAACTGTCAAAAAAGTTCTATGAAGGACATATCTAGGGTTAGCATGAATTTTACAAATGGATGCCCCTAGGACACTAATCGCCGCCATATAGTCCTCAGTAACTTGTGTTAAGATTTCATTAATTATTTTATCAGAACTAAATGCTAACCCGCTCCTGATTTATTCATTAGCTATCGTACAAAATATACCACAGGTGTCCTTAATCGGTAGTAGCTGTCTGTTCACTTTTTTGGAGTAAATGACTAAGGATGTTTTGAATCAACCCCCACAATGCCTTGCAATGTGCCATACTGTCACTGTACTAACAACATGTCAGTATAGCTAAAAGTGTTAAGAAGTTTAAAGGAGAACCGTACAATGACTAATATATACAATATATCAAATATAATTATTGACTCAACATATAGAGTGGTTTCATCGAAAAGCAGAATTATATTCACCACATAAAAATACTTCAACCATCTTGTCTGACCAGAAGCGCTATTTAAAACCGCGCTAGTGTAAATGTGTTATGCGATAGACGCCGGCACGTTTGCGTCAGAGCCATAGGAAATACATTATGAATGCATCACGGTGAAGGTGTATGACGCTACTGTGTACATATTCCATATACACTAGCGCGAATTTCCACTAGCGCGATGGTCAGACAAATTTTTTGTAATTCATTTTTTATGGTTAGTATAATTCCATTTCCATGAAACCACTCGACATGTGTTCATAATTATTTTTAGCGTAATATTTATTAATTATTCTTAGTGGCACGTTCTCCTTTAAGAACCACAAGACATTCAAGATCATGCAAAACAAATTCCCTAAGTACTAGTACCGTGTGTGCTAAAATGAGTGCCCAAGTGAGGTTTGTTGTATGTGTAAGAATAGGAATTTTGTTGGATCACACTTGGGACCTTATTGAATGAAATTTCCAAAACTAGGTGCACTGTGGATGGACTCAATACACCCTCTGTTTGGAAATTGCAATGTTGAGATCAATGTGCTTGTATCAGGTTTGTATTACCCAATATGAGTAAAAACAGTACACGTCAAGACTTAAAATTTTGTTGAATACGTTCCACATTAGCGGTATAAGCCCCAGCCCTATTAATTAACAAGCTCCGTGAGAACTTTTTTAATTTGCTCTTTTACTTAAAATAACCTCAAAAAATAGATAAATATAAGGCAGATTCTCACCACATATTAATCAAGTAATATTAAAATAGTGATAAATTTGGTTGTAATATATTGCATATGCAAGGAGTGTAGTGTCTCTTTCAATCTTTTTTAATTAAGATGATAAGAATTTAACCTTTAAAAATAATGCTTTTTAAAATCCATGTCTTACTTCTAAAGGTCTGATTAACACTATTTATTACTATTTTCTTTGATATGAACTAGTCTGACCAACAACAAAAAAGAATGTAGTTGGCTCTGGGGGGAAATATGCAATGTAGTTTTAAAAAGTAAAAAGTAAAAAACTATAAAAAAGACTATAAATGCAAAAATTATTAAAAAAAATATGCATATTAATTTATTGAACATTGGTGATTGGTTGGGCCAAGTCAGTCCGTCAATAGATCGATCTAGCTATCAATTGAGTACTTGATTACTTGATGAATGTTTGTTAGGTCATGAAATTCCTGAAGATGCATTAGGTTCTTGCCCAAATTTCCCTTCAGTTTTGAGTAACATGGGTCAGGATTTAATCATCCAAAAGCAATTATGACTTAATAAAAAAAAAAACAAAATATGCTTCGTTGTTTTGTGATAACAGTTTTAGTTTTGAAAATCAACTAGCATTTATACACATATACAGCTTGACTGCTGTCTTTGATTACAAAAGGTGCATCTTTAGCCTGTGAAATACATATTCTGTAGTGTATGCACATATATTGACCAAGATATAACACACACAAACCATGAGAATTGACACTCCTGAAACACCAATCTGACCTCAACCAACATTAAGCCCAACGTGACACACTGGAGACAGAAGCAAAATGGGACTTGTGAAAAATAATAACAAACATGCAAGCAAATATCATCATTTAGAAAGCCCCCATAAATATTTTGCTTGATGTGCTAGAAATACAGGGATGCTACAATTTGTAAGCTTCTACACTTGTAGTAGGTCAATTTCCTTAAGTGTGTGTAACTGGATCACGTAAGATGCATCAGAAATAATTCAATTTACACCTGTACTACAAAGTGCAATGATGCTCTGAGTGATCAGGTTTGAAAATAAATTTCCAAACAGAAAAATTAAGCCATCAGAATCTAGTAGATATTTTCACTTTCCTAAAAATAAAATGTTGACTTCCTATACAGATTTATAAGCAATAAATGTTGAGTAATGCATGCAGGATATTTCCTCCCATAGCATTACTACTATTTTGTATTTTCCATTAGCAGGTAGTTGATGTAAGAATGGATGGAAATCATTCTGTTCTGCAAATAAGCTTGTGTAATTTTGTCTTGATGCAATAAATATTGTTTTGCTCAATACTGAGGAGGACTTCTACATTGACGACTAACTGAAAATCTAACTGGCTAAAGTTTCCTGACTCTGTAGCTTTGAACTTAAACTAGTGTTTGTAAAGGTCATTCACTTGTGATATTTGTCTTACAGACTATACACGATTGTAATACAATTTCACTATTTTGTGTAAATGTGTGTGTGCGTGTGTATGTGTTTGTGTGTGTTCCCATGGTTAATCTTTTGTTTATTAGCTTTGTACTTATTTCAGTTATTTCAATTATTTATTACATTGGTCTCTCTTGTGGTACTGTTTTTGTTTTGTTCCTTGGTTTTGGTCTGCCTGTATTCCCAAAATGAGCTGGTATACCTTGCTCAATTTAATATGGAAAAAAAGTTAAAACTGATTAGCAAATAGATTAAAATCATGAGAAAATGGTGAAACAGACACCCATCTCATGTAATTCAACATGTTTGTAAGGGTAAAAGTATGACATTGCAAACTTACAGAATAACTTTGTAAAAGCACACACTTTTGTGCTGTATACAGGTTGACTCTCTGCCACATCAAAAGCACCAGATGCAAATAGGTAGCGATCCTGGAGTCAAAATTAAAAAAAAAAAAGATGTTAGAAACATTTGAGCACAATGCAAAATACATACACATTTTTTTAAAGTGCTAAATGACCTGTTTGTGGTTTTAAGCATTTCTTGGTATTTTTTTTATTAACAGTGTAACACACATATTTTACAGTGTGAGAGAATGTGGCCTAGTGGTTAGGGTGCTTGCCTGTGGTGCAAATTTACCAAAATCCTGGGTTCAAATCCCAGTGGGGACACTTGCTGGATTTATTACCCGAATAATTGCAAGAGCCGATGTATGTGCGTACATTGATTAGGGTGTCAAAATCAGCAAAGTATGGAAAAAAGGGTAATGTTTTTTCTTAACCCTGAAATTGTGATGCACATGTTTAGGGTATGTAATACTCGCACTAAGCAGAGTTCTAAATCATCAAAAATACTGTAAATCGGAAGTAAAGCAAAGCAAGATAACAATGCATTGCTTACATGTTTCAGGTAGCAAAACAGACAAAAATACTTGTTTATGGCATGCTTTTTAGTCAGTGGAAATACTTGTTTAGGGTGCATTTTGAAAGACCATGTTCACGCATCAATCCACCTTTGAATACAAGTGCCCCCCCCCCCCCAACGGGAATCACACACACACATTCATACATGCATGCAAACACACACAATGTGTGCACATAATCAGATGCATACCCTAGGCATTTCAAAGGATAGAAGGTAAATGCTCACATTAACTAACTTTATTTTGGAAAATGGCTATATGTATATGTGGTGCTCAGAGGCTAAAACTATTTAGGTTTTGATGAGTAAAGAAGTAAAAGGTAATTAATCAACTGATTTCAGCTGGGTAATATGGATTGTTTTTGTATGGCAATATCATCAGGGAGAAACATAGGCTAGCTGACATATACATAGCTGACATTAACGCCAAATTGTTAAAGCCTACATTATAGCTCTTACACTTCAATAACAACACATCTGCCATTTTGATGACAGCAAATTGCTTGCTAGTTGGATAAACTACTCATAAATAACATCCACTAGCTGAGCCAAAATGGTGAGTCAATGTGGAACATGTAACGTTTGGTTATTGGTTTGTTTCCAACTTGAATACAATCCTGAGTTTCCTGTCAGTATCAGACTGACACAAGGGAGCGAGCGATACATATTTAGCAACTAAAGAGCTGAATGTATTTTGTCTGCAACTGTATAACTTTGGGTGGTACTTTATAGAAAAGGAGGGCAAAGAATTTAATGGCCACCTTAAGTCTAAACTCCTTTGAAAATTCCCCCTGGAATCTATTAACTGCTCTTCTGTTTAAAACAGAAATCACATTTTTGGGCAATTTTTTTTTTTCTGTTGTCCAGCCTGCTTTCATTTAGAACAAATTTCCTAGCAACATACCCTCAATGCTTCTACATTAGAATATTCACATACCCCAGATGGGCAGAAAGCCATAAAGTTACCCACTGAAAAGCCTACAAAAGCCCTAATGGTCCTTTTCTGTTGTTGAGGAGAAAAGGAAGGGAATCAAGAAAAGAAGCTTGAGAAATGGCGGGGGTTTTGAGCAATTCGAAACAGCATACCCTGAGAAACGAAGATTACGGATTGTAATGCCACAAGTTTTGCTGATGGCCTTGACTTTACCTCAACACAGACGACTTAGTACATTCTCTAATCTCAGTACTGTATGATTTTGTATGATCTTGGGAGAGGTTTGGAGACAGAGGATTTATTGATCAATCCCATAATTGCACCAGTTTTTGGGAAAATTTCACCTCAATAGGTTCAAGTGATCCAACCAAATCCTATTCTTAACACAGACCTAAAAACTCCGACTTTTACATTTATTTTAGCCCAAAACGTTAGTACTTAGGGAATTTTTCAACATGATTATGAGATATATTATGGTTCTTTTACTTTTGAACCCACTTTTTTTATCTCTAAGTACAGACGTGTGTTTCATACAGTCCAGTATAAGCACATTGCAAGGCATTGTGGGATTGATCCAAAACACCCTCTGGTTTGAGAGTAACTTAAAAAAATAGCCTAAGCTTGATTTATTTTCTATTGGCCAGTACAAGCATGCCATAGGCCTAAATAACTTATTGTAAATTGCCCTTTTGGTCAAAATTCTGATTTGTTGACAATAGATTAAGATTTATCTACCTTTGGTTGTCCACTGAAAAGTATCTGCCACAGCAGGGGCGGATCCAGGATTTGAAAATTGTCCAAAGTACCGGGGGGGCTGAAGGCTGAAAACTTGTCCAAAATGGGCTGATTTTGCAAGATTTTGGCAAATTACAACCGGGAGGGGGGCCGCGCGCCCCCTCCCTAGTTCCGCAAACTGCATCAGTTCAAACAATTTGGATTACTTTCTATTTTTTTTCAAAACTACATAATTGTGGAAAAAAATTGGGTGCTTTCAGTCTTTATGTTGGAGGAAATTCGTTGCTCGAGGGTGACTCTCTTTGCTTCCTTATCAGGCTTATTGCCAGTGTCAATTTCCTAATTGACATCTGAATTTTAATCTTTCTCTAACTATCCACAGGTCCATCAACGAATCTAGGGTTGTCCCATGTTTTCAGCATTTGAGTTGAAACAGTTAAAATTCCTCTGAAATTGGGGCAGCGATAATCAAGTACATATACTTGTGAACTCTTTGACACAATTTCCACTCCCTTATGGTTATCTAAAAAGAAACTTTCATGGAAACTTTGCCCTGACCCATAAATCAAAGGAATGAAAATGACTTAGGAGATTACTACAAGATGATATCAAGATCCAATGAATGCGACAAAAATAAGGCTTAACTGGAACACATCCACCTAGGCAAAAGCATGAAAATGTTGAATTCAACTGGATTTAAAGGTTTTTTAAATTTCAATAAACCAAAAAGTTTAAAAATGATTTTGAAATGAGAAGCAATGTTTGTTGTGTGGGGAGGGTGGTGTCCACATTTCATCATCACATCTCAAAAGTGCAAAATTGAAAGAATTAGAGAAATGACATTACAATAATAAAAGAATAACATTTAAACAAGTCATAGAAATTCAGAGAGAAGCCCCTCTCCAAAATAGAGTGAAAATAAATCAAATGTATAAGATTTGGCTTCAAAATCCTGAATCAGAGGCCAAGGTCCTTAAGACTCCACAGTGCATGTGAGTTATTAACCCCCCTACAAGGAGCATCCCTTGAAAATCACTAGGACAGTCATTGAAAAACCTGCTCATGTTTAATATTGTTTCTTCCAAAGGACGTGGTTAGGGGTCTTGGGTGAGATTTTTGCAAATATTTCTAAAAATAGAGGTCTTTAATGAAAATTTTCCCCAAAATAGGGATCTTTGGTGACAGTGGTAAAATTTGTTCAACAATGGCGGTTCTCGCACACAAGTCTTGCTGCTTTCGCGTGATAGCTGTAAGACATAGCAGCACACCAGATGTCAACTTTCATGAGTCAGGGTGTTCCAAAAAACGTTTGGCAAGCAGATACAGTGGCGGAGTGCAGAGATCCCACTCCACAACACCCCACAACCCCCCACCCCTACGCAACACCGCACCCTCCCTAAAACCCACGGCACACCGCAACCCTACCCAACACCCTGCAAACACCCCACAATGCCCCGTAACACCCCACCCCCTCCCAACACCCCACAAAACCCTACCTCCTTCAAACACCCCCCGCAACCAAAAAACCCCACCTGCTCATGTAATGCAGAAATATTGCATATCCATGTAATGTTCAGCTATACAGCATTACGCATATTTAATTAGATTCAATGCATCCAAAATTGCCCTTGAATGGCCCAATGCACTTTAACCGAATTATGATTCACACAAAAGATGAATGCCAGATGTCTGTCATGTAGTGAAGAAATTTTGCATATGCCGATGTACTGTTTCAGCGATACAGCAATTATGAATATTGTAATTAGCTCATTTACATACCTAAGCAGCATATATCATTACTTTCAAATGGCAAAGAAGAATGCGCACCATAATGAGTTTTTGCGAAGTGAAGGAATTTTTAAGTATCCGATGTACTGTTTAAAAATTAGCATTACGACAGATTTTATGCATATTAATTAGCTATTTGCATACCTAATACCCCAAAATAAGCCCAAAATCTAATGAGGTCGTATAATCTAACCTCGCTTCCGTACACCAGTTAATCATTATATAATAATATAATAATAGCAGAGATTTAGATAGCGCCTTATGCTATTGGCTCTAAGCGCTTTCACAATGGTCGCTGATCACTGTGCCCAACATACCATAAACCATTTAGCATTCATTTTAAAGGGATGCCAGAAGATCGGGAATCAGCGCTTCCTTATTCAGAAAACATCACATCAAGATAACCATCGCAGCCGGGATCCGCCTTCCCAAATATCGCATGGGTAAAATTGGGGCAACAAGCAGTGAATTCTGGGTCCAGAGGAAATTTACAAGATAGCTGAATCTCAAAGGGATCGAACACGCGCCTATACGCATGGATGAGCACATACACTGGAGTCGAGGCTTACCTGATTGAGATATCTGTCAGCTTTATGCCTTATGGAACTATAGAGAATTGTACACAAAGCTTTTTTCTAAATTATGCAAATTAGCACACTTTAATTAGCATATTTGATGCCCAATGCCACTTTGACCCATTATGAGTCACACAAAGACGCAGGGCATAGTTTCTTTCATGCAGTGACTCTTTTTTTTTTTTTTTTTTCGAGGGAATTTTGTCTATCCGATGTCCTGTTTCAGAGATACAGAATAACTGTCATATTAATTAGCTAATTTGCACACTTTCAAATTGCAAAACAGCTGCCCTCAGGTTAGGCTTTCATGCAGTGAAGGAATTTTCCGATCTGATATACCGTTTCATAATTATAGCAAGTACGCAAAATGTTTCTCTTAATTAGCTCATTTGCATACTAATTTGCCCAAAATCAACCCCAAATCTAATCATCGAGGACTCCTCAAGCCCGATCCCTTCAACCAAGTTACAGCATTATACGCTTACGGAACTCCCAGAAAACTTGTACACAGCCTTGGGGAAAATGTTCGTAAATTATGCAAATTAGATATAATAGCAATTTTCGCCCAAAATCTAACAGGTCAAGAACTTCATGGAACCGCTTCTATCCACCAAGTTACATCATCGTAGCCCTTACGGAACTCCAGATAAATCGTACACACACCTGAACCCGGACGGAGGGGCAGGACAGACAGACGGACAGACCAACGTTATGACAGACAGACAGGACAGACAAGTGATTACTAAGTTCTGCCGAAACCAGTTCTGGCAGGAGACAAAAAATAAGGGGGTCTGGGGTGAAATTTTCAAAAATATTGGGGTCATTGGGTGATAAGGTGCTGAAAATGGAAAACAAAAGGTGCAAAGTGAGATTGTAAGCTCATTTGTGTTAATCGTCATAGCTTACATCCAAAATTTAATTTGAAATCTTGTCTCTTTTGAAAGAAATCTGAAAAAAAACTATGTGGGTACCAACAATTTGCACTAGTAGAGCTATGTCCGTTATTTACATTGCTCTATGGACTGGCATGGAAAAACACACAAAAAAATGCTATGAAGCGATCCTCTTTTAGGATAAAAATAAAATGGCAAAATCCAAAAATGAATTGAGGCATGTTAACGGCGGACTCAGAGATTTCAAAAGATAATTATTTTGAGTAGAAATTAAAAATAGTCATTGTGAAAGTCACCTAAAATGTTCACATTCCAAAGTTAGAGATGAATAGATTTTCCGTTTCATGAAGTAAACATTTAAAAAAGGTATAACAGTGCCATGGATACCGTGTATAACAAAAAGCCGGATATGGAATTTTATAAACAAAGTTGTGATTTTCTATATTAACGACTTCGATTTGAGCGTAGGTTATTTTACACAATGATTAGTATTTGGCCAAGCATTACTGTACGCATGCGCCAAAAACACGATTGTTTGAAAATTGAGTACGCCCTCATCGGGAAATCTCTGAGTCAGACTTTAACTTAAATACCAATCTTTCAGGCCAAGACCTTTTAAAAAGGATATTTCTACCCTTTTAGGAAATTTAAACTCTCATGTTCTTTATATCTTTACAAAAATAATCTTTCAGAAAAGTCAGTAGAAAATTCCACAGTTTCCCTACAAAATAACAGGAAAATAACACTACTTCACTACAATTAACTCACTCTGTCTTGTTATTTTTGCCCCTAACTTGCCAAAGAACCTTCATCTTCACAGATGAATTTGTTGGCATTAAAAAACCTGCACTCAGCGGTGAGTGTGTTCATTTGCATTTTACACAGAGGAGAGGGTTTGTGGTTCAACAAGCCGGAGAAAGTGTAGGAAACTGGGAACATGGTTCCTGGGAAAGCTTCCTATTTGGAGGGAAATTGTTGTCATGTAAATAAAGAAATCCATAAAAATTGAAGGGGGGGGTGGGGGGGGGTTGGGGGGGTGGCGGGTGGGCGGGGGTGGGGGGGGGTGGGGGGGGTGGGGGGGGGGGGGGGGGTGGGGGGGGGGAAATTTTGGTGTTTTTTTGTAACTCTTGGAGGGAAACTTTGATTTGTTCCTGGGAAATTTGGCATTTTTTTCCAGTCATGGTTGTTCAACAGTGCGAAAACACGGTAAGCATATTGAACTTGACTTTATTAATAATTTCATAATTAACCTTCAAAATGAGCACTGAGACACTTTCAACAAATAAGAAAAATCTTGAAATTGTTTCAAAATGATAGACTAGGACCTTGAAGGAAAGAGATATATTTTATGCATGCATACAAATATCAAACAATAAAAAAAGGGGCCGAATATGAAAGGCACAATGATTTTTAGCCCAATTTGTGGAACTGTTGTAAGTTTAAGCAACAAATATGTTAATGAATATCTAGACTCATATCATTTTGCTGTTATGGGGAATATTACAATCTAAGTGCTGATAGGGATGTGCGCTTGGCCAGCTGCCGGCCAGATGAAGCGAAATGATTCTGACGATTCTTGATGGCAGCGTTAATAAGAATAGGCAACAGCGTTTTGAATCCTTCGGAAAAGGCGCTTTACAAATGTTGGGTATATTTATCATAGTGATAATAAAGCCCAAAGGTCAAGATCTGTTCAACCAGGGTGGCGAGTCAGGGATCAACTCCAACATGTGTTTAACACCATAATCCACTTTCTAGCATCTATTTACCCATAAGGGCAAGATTGGAATAACCATTTTCATATCGGAGGGTCGCCTGGCCGAATCAACAAGAAAGTGCATTTCCATGCTGCAAGGTTTATGCAGTAATGGGCTTGGGCAGGAACATTTACCGTTCGCCAGTGAGGTCATAAATCAAGATGTAGGTTGGTACCCTAGCCTTTTATTTATCTACCTCTATGAATTCCCAATCAGTTCTCTAAAAGAAAATGGGTCATTTAACACAATTAAAGGTGCTCGTTCCGATTTATGTCTAGCATTTTCTTTTCTGATAAGATACCTGGCAGCTTGCAATACCGGCTGATCAACAATAATTTCCTCTTCTCATGGTTTAGTAAAAATCAAAAGAAAGTCTTTATAAAGTAATATATCATTGCAATTTCAGAAGTGTCCGTATTAAAAAGAGATTTGTTAACTGCACATGCCACTCCAGTTAAACTCATTTGAATAAAATCCTCCATTTTCCCTGGCTCTACACCCTCTGGGTAACTTGCATCAGTTCATGCCAACTCAATAAAGCATGAACAAGACAGATCATTGGTTTGCACCTTTAATGTCAAACTTTTGGCTTTATACTCATACTCAAGAACCCTAAATCAAACAATAATTAGTTCATCTTTCTATTTTATCAAGCAGTGCATTTTATGCAATTGTAGTAATGTTTTAAAAAACTCAACACATGAAATGAAGTGTTTCTTCTAAGAGAAGGCTACCAAGAAGAAACAATTCTCGAGACTTGCAAGATTCAAAATTGAATATCATGGAAATTGGCAGCATTTAAATTTTGGCTCTGATTGATGGATTTTAAGTATGAGTTAAAAAGTACCTTTCCTTTTGACAATGAAATTGGCAAACCACTGCAATGGAGTTTCTTGTTCACACATATTTGGTGTAAACAGAACCTTATGCAAATTACCCAATAATAGTGTTACACTCAGAATATGGGTGGTTTTATTCAAAATTGGTATACTCGTGTTTGGCCACGAGAAATCCAAAATCTTTTTTTAAATCTAACTGCAGACCTGCTCTTCCTAATGGCATATTAGTTTACAAGGAATTCCTTACAGAATATTGACTAAACTACAATGAAAATGAGTAAACTTCTTATTTTAAATCAGCCGTTTCCTCATTACTAAGTATCGAGGAAACAAACTTGTTGTTTGGATGATAGAAGCCAATAATGAATTTTTGCAGCACCCTATTACATACTGTGTCTAATTAATTATGTGTTTAAGCCTTGCCAAATGCATTTTTTTTTGCCTGTATCTTGGGGAAAAAATGGATTTGAAAGCTGAAATTCAGGACAAAAATAGAAAAAATGACTTCATCGATCTCAAAATAATACTACCGGTACTTCTAGTAAGACCCAAAGATTATCGGACACCTTTTAAGAAAAAACCCCTAAATTTGGGGGGGGTGGGTCGAATTCGCGGCTTTCGCGCTCGCTATATTCAAAGAATATAAGCTGTGGCCGCTCCATGACCTTTGACCCTGCACGGACCTTTGACCTCATCAACTATGAGGTATCGCATGGTGCACCTATGACACAAGTTTGGTTCCAATTGAATCTCAAGTTTTGAGGTCAATTTACATTTTTAGCCTATTTTCAACTTGACCTACATGACCTTGAACCTTGGCACATGAACCATGTGACCTCATCAACAAAATGAAGGATCTCCCAGATTGCACCTATGACTCAGTTTGAACTTCAACTTTTCAATGTAGGTCAATTTACATTTTTAGCCCATTTTTCAACTTGACCTCACATGACCTTGACCTTTCAACATGACCTTTTGACCTTCAACATGCCTTGACCTCACAACATATGAGGGATCCCATTGTGCACCTATGACAGAAGTATTGTTTTCCAATTGAATTCAACTTTTCAATTGAGCTCAATTTCAAAAAACTAACATTTATTGACACACACATCCACATGCACAATGCTTGCTAAGTTGTCCTGCAGCTTATCTGTCGGCCCACAAAAACCTAATAACGGAATAAGCATATATTTATTGCCCGTCACCCATACACAGTTTAATACAGTTGTCTGAAAAAGTGGTTCATTTTAAACACAATGAAGGCAACAAACTAAAGTGCCAAATCCCTCCACCCATCCTTCCACCACCACACCCACCCCCCCCCCCCATTCCAAATTTGTATTTCTAATTTTTCTTAACTCCGTTGTAAGGCTTTTTTGGGGATTTTTCTGAAAATTCCCATGAGAGTCATTGTGGCAGAGAACACGTAAGTGTGATATTCACCACGTATGTTTTGCATACTGTCCAAATTTTGGGTGAAAAACAGGCCAGAAGAAATAAAATCTCTGGAAACTTGGGTTCTTCATTTAAAAATTTCCTTGAAAATTTGATAAAAAAATCTTTTGTGGATTCCTGCATTATTTCCTATCTTAATTGGATATTTTTATAAACAACAACAATATTTAGGAACACCAGCATCATCTATCACTTATTTTCAGCAGCATATGGGTGGGTTGTGTGTGAATTGTGAGGATAAGGCATGCATCTCTCACTGCACCTTTATGGTAATGTATGCTCTTTGGTCCAACTTGAAATAGTGATACCATAAACTATTGCTAAAGCAGACTAAAGAATGTGTAAGTTACCAGAGACACATTTCTCGAATATTAGAAGCTGTGGGTGCAAACTGTGGTGTCTGTGGTTCACTGAAAATTTGAAATTTTAAAACACTCTCCAATAAAAACAGATTTTTGAGACAGAAACCTGCCCTGTTGGCTCCCTTGTTTTCTATCTTCAACAAGTGGCCCTTAAGATATGGAACACCCCTGCAGAAAAAAGCAAGCGTTTCATACGTACCCCACCCCGTTGAAGGATCTACATGCAACAATTTTTTAAAAATTTTGTCCAAAAAAATTAAAAATATTAAAACATAAATTCAAAGAATTTGTTGCCCTGTAAAACTTTTAAATGGGATACTTAATTACTTTTTCTGAAAAAAATGTTCACTTTCATTCACACCTCATCATGACAAGCAATAACTCTCAAGCTACCTTTGGTACAAACGCCACTCTCTGACACTCCCAAGGTGTTGTTTTTCAAGGTAGTGCAACCCGCCTTCATAGGGGCATACTGAATTTGACAGTCCCTTTGGCCGGCCCCGCAGGATACGCACTCCCCTCCTCTCCTGGGGGCCTCCACCTTGGCGCCATCACTGCACTGACGCCAACCGTTTTTCTGTGGTGAGCCAGGTTTTGACTGCAAGGGTCGATCAGTATCAACAACAGTAAACCAATGGAGTTGTCTGATGCAGTTTAATGGCAGGGAGGTGATGTTACAGCACTGTTCACAGGGTCCCTGCACGCTTATTGTCATTTTCTGTATTAAGTTGAAAATCTCTCAAGTAATATTGTGAAAGTTATTCTAACACTTCCTCCATCCTCAAATACTCCTATGTCAGCTCATACAGTGTTTCCCTTTCAAAAGAACTTCATAATTTGGAAGCGATCCATCTTACAACAGGCTTGGAAAAATACAAATTGCATGCATAGTATCAATATGTGTGATTGCTACAATAAACTTTTTTTCATATTTAACAGACCTGACAAATAGAGGCCCTTAAAAATCTGTGCTAAACGCTGGGTGGCCTTGGTCTTCACTTAAAGGTGCTTGTGCCTATCGTCTTTGCCGGCCCCACAGCCAGCCATCTACGATAGGGGGGGTCGATTTGTTTTATTGACCACACTGTCGCGGAGCG
>JAMKCH010014600.1:0-52805 GCA_023653785.1 Ophioderma brevispina
GTTTCATACTTAAAATACCGAAATAAAAAAAAAAATGGTGTTCACCGGTATTAGTTTTCCTGAAAAATCGTCGAAAAGGACATTTTTATTTGTTAGAGGGAAATTTTCCGGTCTTACTAGAACGATGGCCGTCTCGGCGTTATTTTTACGCCTATATTTGTGAACGCAGCAAAACAAAAATGGGTACGTGAAAGGTGAGACGCGTAATTAAATCAGGCGCGTGTCTTAGACAACTCCTAGCAACATCAGAGTTTTACTAGTGATTTTGCGAACGCTTTACAAATTCGCGTAAACGGCAGAGGTGGAAAATCGCTCATGAATTTTTTGCGACGCTAAAATCGCAAACGAATGCACAATTGCTCATCTCCGAGTTTATTAACGTCGCTTTGCGGGTACTCCTTAGAAACCAAATCATAATGCCAACCCTTAAAGGGGGGAGACATGAGGCGAAATTTCCAAAAAAGCTGGCCCCCCCAATTTTGTCGAACCCTGTGTTTTTTTGTTTTGTTTTTTGTTTTGTAATAAGATATGATTTTAGTAATTTTTCTGTCGTGCACGACAGAAGATTCCAAAGCAAGTGTTTTCTATGGGGACGATTACGATAGCGCCATAGTTAAAAACAAGGTTTCGGTTTCCTTTTGTACTTGTTTGTTCAATAAACCTTGGAAACGTTCTCTGTAGGTAGTTTTACAACCGATCAGGTAAAATGGAGAATAAATTTGGTTTCCTAAAAAAAAATCTTCCTCCTGTCACTTTAATAGATGGTTATTGTCGAATGTGACTTACACCCAGACAGGTGTATAAGAAGAATATCGAATAACAAACATAGTTTTTTCAAGGAATTAATTATATACTTTTATTTTAAAGGGACAGAAGGACACACCGGAAGGAGTACAAAGTTACCAAGGTTCAGTATTGTAACAAACCCCACACCAATAACCAACAACGATGGGCGGCAACAACAACAACAAAAACAACAGCAAAAAGCAGGCACAATCATAGAAACAAAAAACACACAACGGAGCAAAAACAAATAGATTGTAGATGATATTCTAATTCATAGTGCGCTGGTATTGGGATATAAATTATCCTGTAAACCAATCAACCAACCAATCAACGCCACCCATCCAACCCAGCCTCTTGTTGGCCGGGCAGGTTTTTAGAGCGATGTACAGAAGTTCATTAGCAACGTGTACCAATATTATTTTTTGAAATTCAAGTTGGAAGTGCATGTGTGTGTGTGTGGTGTGTGGGTGGTGGTTGGTATGCGTGTGGGGGTGTGTGGATGTGGGTGTTCTGTAGTTTGTGTGTGCGTGAATCCATGTGGACCAGCCGTTTTGTTTTGCTGTGAGCCGTTTTTTTTAACGGTAAATTATTTTTGCCCAAAATTTTTTGTAATTGCCAATAAATATCATAGCGCTATCTTGGTGCAAAAAAAAATCGGTCCATGTCGTTATTAATGCTAAGGAGCATAATTAAACGAAATTCCTGGTACATGAGACCTAGGATTTCGTTTTTCGCGCTCCGTGTTTTGGACGCCCAAGATTTTATGTAATTGCCCTAAATTCCAGTTGCACATATTTTGGTGAAAATGGTAAGACTTTTCATATAGAAAGTCCCAATTAATTCAAATGAGGGATTTCCATTATTCCGTCCAAAGCGCTACTGCAACAACAATTTACAGGGGGGGGGGGGGCGCATGACGAGAATAAAGATCTCAATTGTAATACCTCATTTGCAATGCTTGGAACTTCTATATGAAAACGTTCACCCAAAAATCAAATCGGTATGGTTTTTTTTTGTTTTATGACTCATTAGGGAATAACAAACAAGCCTTTTGAGGAGGGCACTTTTTTAACAGTTGTTTCTGCCAATAAATCCCACCAGAATAACTTTTTTTGAATGTTAAATTCAGCATGTATTGTATTGATGTCCTACTATTAAGAGCCACATTGTATGGAAAAGTCATTCAGAAAGTGTTTTTTGTTTTTTTCATTTTTGGGCGGGGGAATTGGGTGCGCGATCCAAAAATCGGTTTTTTTTTGGGCGCCATTTTGAACTGAAAACCGATTTTTCATTTTTGTTGTTTTCCTGTTATGTGGTCGTTTGATGTAAACCCTATCAAATGGGCTAGACGTTGGTAAAAACAATCCAACGGCAAATTGGTTTTCGGGGGGGGGCACTTCACTGATAATATTAATTAGTCAAAAAGGGTGTCTTATTTGACTAATTAAATATTATTCACTCACCTTTTTTTATAATCTTCAAAATAGTGCTAAAATGGTTTGAGTAAAAATAATTGTTTTTAAAGATTTTCGGATTAAATGTGGTTCAAATTGCAAATATTCTTTTCTACCACTTTAAAATTAGGACTTTTTTAATTAAAACATTCGTCCAAAAGACTATTAGCAAATGACCAATGTACACTTAAATTCGTCAGTTTTTGTGGATTGACAAACTAATTCTAGTGCCCATATGGTGAGTCCCCCTAACGTCGTCTTTAATATCAATTAAGTTGTCAATGAACAAATTCAAATTCGTCAGTCATAATTTGTCCATTTTTAAAGTGTACATTTAGAGGTAATGAAATATTTTGTAATATGAAAACTGTTTAAAATATGGGAAGGTTATCTGACAGCATAGCAAACATGTTTCCAGCATTGAATAGTCATTTTATGACTATAAAACATCTTATTTGCATGACTAATATTAATTAGTCAAATAAGACACTTTTTGACTAATTAATATTCTCAGTGTTGGACCTCCCTTATGCACCGCGGAGCGCAAGAAGACCTTATGCACTTAATTGTTAATTTCAAATCAATCAGGAAACTATATAAATATTTCATCTCAAGATATATTTTTTATTGCTTTCAAATCCTTATTCAATGTTTTGGATATCATTTCTTATTTAAAATAATTTTTTATAATTTCCTCGTGGATACTATTTTAAACGAGTGTTCTTTTCAACCGTTGACTTGAATTCGGGTCCTAAATCCCTTTCCATTTGTAAAGTGCACATTATCAACCAGGATACAAAGGAAGTGAAGGCCCGGTTACGGTAATATTTTTATATCTTCTATCCAGGAAAGTCACGAAAGAACTTCACATTTGACACAATTTAGGGAAAGCTCGAATCTTATGAATATCCCTTTAACAGTTGATGACAAAACTGTCAACGGTTTTAGATATCACAAGACCGCCCACACCGCCGGCAAAGGTAAAACGTGTCATCGTAAAATCACAAAAGTAATAAAAGAAATTGTATGATTGATCCAGATTCATTGATTTTGAATTTGGTGAATTCTTTATCCTATACAACATCGGCTAAATATTAACAAAGCTGACAAATTATCAAACGTAATATTTTACTAGGAAGATGACCCTAATGGACCACCATGGAAATGAACGTGGCATATTAACCACACATTTAGTCACACACAGTATTGCCATGAGGTATAATGCGTTACGGTTAAAAGAAGTCGTCTTTACTTGAACTTTGGACCATGGGGTCAGTCAGTTTTCAATTCCCTATCGCTAGTAATTTCGCTAAATAATTCCATGTAGTTGATTAAAAGGCGATAGGTCGTTCTACTATGGATAGAGCGCAAACCGCGTTATTACAGTATTCTTTATTTTGTTTTTTTGTTTCCGGTTTGCAATAATGCTGTTAGAAGGACACTTTTATATGAATAAAATCGACATAAAACGCACATGAAAAGCAATGAACCAGAACGTTTACCTTTTTGACCTAATTGGATCAGTTCAGTTAGTCTCGAATACAGTGCGTTTTCAACCACCAGGGCCTTTTATATGTCTTTTGAACCGAGAAGTCGAATCTTCGATTGCAAAGGAAGCTGAGTTTGACAACATTCCATGAAGAAAGCACCACTTTCAACAGCTTAGGCGATACTGTCAAAACTGTACAGCGACACCAAAATACGACATCAGCTACGTATATCTGCAGAAGAAGTAAGGAACAGTACTTCCGTCCACATTCCTGAACAGAATGAGCCAAAAATATACTGCCTTGTCATTGGTTTGACAACCTTTTTGAAGGAGACATAATTTTGAGAATTGGGTTACCCAATATGATCCTACTCAACCACGAAGTCTGAAATTCATCAGATCTGTTTTTGACGCAAGTAAAACTGTAAAATATTTGTTAAAGTAATCAGTGGTGGCGCCAGACTCTTTTTCTTTTCTTCGAGTTTCGGGGGGGGGGGGCGTCAAGTGATTGTGGAGGGGGGGGGGGAATTCCAAAATATTTGAGATTTTAAACAAATTTTGAACCCACCAAATTTGCTGATATTTGCCCAAAGTTAGTGGATATTTTCCCTCCAAATAGCATGATTTTTTTGCCGGGGGGGGGGCCAATCATTTGTGTTTGGTGCTGCAACAATTAATATATTTACGAGTAACATACAAGATTTATTATGTATCTGACTTTCCATTCATAAAACAGAATTTTCCATTGCTACTACAACAGATGGAATTATCTGAAGTTTCAGATGATCGAAGCAAGCACAGCTTTCTTTGCTTTCCGACATTTGCAATGAAGACGATGCTAATGTCTTAGACAACTTAAATGCAATTAAGGATGCTTGACCAAAAGCAAGGCAGCTATTAACGTGGACGATGTGTAGTTGGAGAGATCGAGGTTCGGTTCGATTCAAGAGAAAAACAGATCCATTTGATATTACTATTGTAACGATAATGATAAGAATGTACTATTGTTGATATTTCGTTTTGATGATGATGGTGAGGATGAGGATGGTTGTGGTTAGTTGATAGTAGTAATGAGGGGAAATGATGAGAATGATGATGACGACGAAAATACAAGAATACATGATGACGACGATATAACTTACTACTTGACGAGACGATGATATAAATATATAATATGATGATGATGGTGATGATGATATGGTCATGATGATGATGATGACGATGATGATGACGATGACGATGATGATGATGATGGTGATGATGATGATGATGAGGATATTGTAATGTTGGTATGTCATTTAAGGATTACGTGTCATTGTGACTGGGGACATTAACTCATCAACAAGCCTATCATTTAGGTGTGAGTACATTAAACAGTTTTGAATAAATTGCCATTTTATAAAGACATCAAACAGTAATATAAATATTTTGATCCCTTAAACACATATCGTTTCTTCCCTTTTTTTCTTGCAGGAAATGGGCGATATTATGAATTTAATGCAATCATCACAAGAACTTGTAAGCGGCATAGCGTCGATGACCAACTTTGGACGATTTTTGAGCAAAAAAATAGGATCATAGGGTTGTTACCTTTACATCAGACCAGGATCTGAATAATTATAGGAGTTGGCTTCTGATGCCCAAATACATATTTTAGCGTGGGGCAAAGGTGTTTTTCTTCGATTTGAACAAAAGAAGATCAGTAGCATAATCATCCACCCGGAAATATTTTTAAGTGTGATGTTTGGCAACTAAGAACATTAGGTTATTTGCGAAACCTTATTCGAATGTTATGTAAATACCCCCAATCATATGTTCGAGGCTCTACCGCAAATGGCGAAACAGTGCAAAGGTGAATAAATCGTGTTAGTAATTCGCGGCGGGCAGATCATAAACTGCTAGCCAATTTCTTCTCATGTCTGAGCAGTGGCCGAACGGGGACTATCCGCTCTGAGGGGGCAAATTTCCAGTCAGGGTTGTCAAAAGGCCAATTTAATTTTTTTTTTCCCCCGGTCAGAGGGCCCAAAAAACGGACTCTGAGGTACATGATTTTGTCAATTTTTTCCCGGCCCCAAAGTACGGGGGGGGGGGGCGCCTGTTACGCCACTGATGTCTGGTAAGTCTATATTCCAAAGCTAGTTAATATCGTACATAAAAAGGCTACATTACATCAAAGTCTAAAAATTGTCAATGGGAAATACACTCATAACAATATATATTGTGCAATCCTTATTGGCACAATACATAGAAAAAATACACGGCGATATCATTACCGCCCTCTTGAAGGCGGGCAAAATACCAAAAACGTGGACGTCGTCTAAATTTATAGTTGTATCGCCAGACAGGACTCTATAGGATTAGGATCAGTACTATTCCCCCAGCTTGGATCGTTTATAATATGAACTCAAAAGCTCCTAAGTGAAACTGAGCCCCCATTTTCAAAAACAGCATAAATAATTTCCGCCAACAAATATCACAATGGATATCTTAATTCCTTAGACTTATTTTTAAGTTCAACCGAGACTGGATTAGTGACAAAACTTGTTTGGACTTAAAATTCAAATCCGTGAAAAGGCTTACTTAAAATAAGTCCTCTTGATTTGAAAATATACCTTTTAAATGAGTTAAAAAAATGATTATAATCATTTAAAGATTTATATTTGAATCTAAAGGAAATTGTTTTTAAATCCCAAAAGGTTTGTCACTAATTCCAGTCACATTCTTGACTAAAAATAAGGGTTAAGGAATTAAGAGAATAGCAAACATTTTTTTCTTTTGATATGCCCTTTTTTTTTTTTTTGGCTGTAGAAAATCCCTTCTTAAATTGATTCCCTTGATTGTTAAATAATTTGAATTCAGCTTGACGTCTGACTACACATTTGGAAAGTGTATTATTCTGGTCAGTAAATAGTATTAGAATCGCCATCAAATAAAAACAAATAACATTTCAATTTCTTTTCTATGTTGTAGATTAGAGGTCTTGATGAGGAATCATCTGGCGCAGATTTGAAATCAGGCAAATGGCGCATCGCTCATACTCCATGTAAACAGACCAAATAGACGTAAAATTTCAAGACGTCAACGTATGTCCGGTTATGTTTTGTTGTTTTATGCAGGATCTTAAAATACCATAATACCATGTTTTGTGCGTTTTGTTAATGTAGAAAAGATTGAGCAAAGTATTTGCAGACCTCAAGAACCTTTGTGAATAGATATTCAATAAGTAGTAAAACATATAAATAACATGTGAGTTGGTATTATATTTCTATGGTAAACCCAAATGAACAATGTCAGTCTGTGAAAGGTATGATAGCGGTGACAGGACTTTTACTGTTTGTGTTTCTAATTATGAAAATCTGTTAAAGGGACACTCAGTGAAATCTACTTCTGTTAATGCTTTCACGAAAGCACGTTAAAAACATTGTTTCCCAAATTCACTGCTTCTGTATTATGTTATACTATTATGAATGTTTATTGTAAGTCCAACTCTGTAAACGCCCTTAGCCTTCTGGGAATGGTGCATCAATTACTTGTGTGTATGTAGTGTAGCAAATTTTATGGTTATCACGTAATTTAAGGCTATAAAGTGAGTGAGTATTATAGCTGCAGAGACTTTAATTTTTGGATTACATTGTTTGGAGCATTTATTGGAGAATCCAGGCGAACTCTACCCGTTAGGGTTATAAAAGGTGACTCCCATTGAACATAAAGGAAGACTGTTTTGCCCTTAGAAAAGGCGGAAATGTAAGCAAATAGATGGGAATGCTGGTTTTTTTCTCTGAACCCCCAAAACGTGTTTTTTTTGTCGTTTGATGTAGCAACCTTTGATCTGTAGAAAATAGTACTTTAGGATACTGTGTAAAGTCTGTTCCCTATATCCATAATTTCAAGGTCATATCATTTAGGCTATCGTTGAAATGCCAGCATGCATAAGGCAAACTAGAAATCCATGCAAACTCCGCTCAGACAGTATATCATTAGGCGAGGAAAGTTCTTGATCTGAAGTAATGCCCACACCATAAATAGCTACCTATAAGTCTCCCTTATAAATCTACGTTTGGATCACATGAGATGTTTGACGTTTACAAGTGGATGTAGAAAATCGGGTCAATAATCGCGAGCTTCCCATGTAAGCCCATGATATACTTCCGTCGCAGCGAGCGATTGGGCGTGCGCAATACCTGATTTTTTGACCCAGATCAATGTTACGCATGCTCACGCGCAGTAAGCGCTCGCTTTGGCGACTGGAAGTAATATCATGGGCTTAATATCTATAAAATGATCCAAATACGTGATGCCAACTTCATGATCTGCTTCCTTGTAGATTTATATGTTTGTTATAAACGTATTACGATATCGTAAGGGGCTGGGAAGCTGAACATTTAAAGTGAAGTAACTTATATTTTAAAAGAATACTAGGAAATGGAGTTTTCTCCACGAAAATGATCGCCCTCGAAACCGGAATCACTGTGGGATGCTTTTTCCGTTCCCTAGTCTGAGAGCCTCTGTATTCCAAAACCCGGCAACACACTGAAAAAATAATCTCTAATGTCACCTCCAAAACTTTTCAACAGTGAAGAAATCCATGTGGGGCCTTCCCATTTTGGAGTGAAGCGTATGGGAGGATGGTCAGACCATGGACCTAATAGAGAGAAGGACGGCACTTGTAACGACGCGAAAACCACCAATTCCCTAATTCGATTACACATTCATCTCGACAAAAGCTAGGCACTCGGTGTGTATTAATGTGCATACACCGAGACCGTTTGTGATCTATACTCTTTGCCGCGGTCGATGCAGTGACTTTGTGGAAAAGCTGTCCCACAAACGTTGTAATTTGACCCGGATGTTGTGACCCCCTGACTGTAGGGGTTTTTGGAAATTGCATAGTACATTCAATTTTCATCTTTTTTTGGCAAGTTTGTGGACACCAATAGAGCAAAATTTTTTTCAGAACATACGACACCCCCATCAAAATCCGTCTTCCTTTTTGGAGCTACGACTGTAGAAAATAATCTTGCATTTTGGGTGATTTTTGTGACCCGTAAGGTTAAAATCTTGTGAAAAATATATTGAAAATGTTCCGATCAACTTCCGACTCTTGATAAAAACGGTGCTATAAAGTTCAATGTACCTTTTAACAATGTATAACTTCTGAACTTGTGCCCAAGCGCGCCCAACACATGTAATTGTACCTCGAAAACCCACAAATTTGTAATATTTTCTAACTTCCGGTTATGTTGAATTTGTTTACCACAGTGGCTGTTTGATTAGCGATACCATGTCGAACTGATTCCAATGTCAGTTTCATCTGAATATGAATGTGATAAGTCATACTGTCTACCTAATTTAACGTATAAATTAATAACCTCGTCTTCCGAAGGGGGGGGGGGGGGCGTGTTACCGCTCTCTTCTATTCTTTTCGCCCAAACCCAAAACCCGGTGTCAACTGGTAATTGTAAATTACCAGTTGACCTTTTCTGCCCGGTTTCATGCCCCCCATTAAACACACTACCGGGGTATAGGAAAGGTAAAGGGCGATCCAAAAGTGATGGATAGGGTGTGGCAATCACCCCCTCCCCTTTCACATTATTATACGACACAGTATATCAAAGACATTTGATTTTAATTGCAAATAGAAGAAGGTCCTGCTCGTTGCTTTGATACCAACATGAGTACCACCATACTAAAATCATACTGACGTCATATTCTGGATGTTTCTACTTTTTTTTAATGTTTAAGTGTTTACAATATTATTTTTGAGCCAGTAAATTGCAAAATATCAATGTTCTTCCTATATGCAGTATTTTAAACTTTAGTACCTTATGACGTAATAGTGACGTCCTCGTTAGTTTCTACATATTTTGATACCAATGGAAAAGAGGTGGTAAAGTTATAAATTCAAAGCTCTATACTGTATTGGATACAAATTAATAGGAATTGGATGTTCAATATTTCTTTCTTCTCTTTCCTTTTTTTTCTTTTTTTTTTAAGAAACTTCAAGCGAAGGCAGATCTTAAGCGGTAAATGGGGATTAAATACAAAAAGGAGGCACGTGATAGGGTCTTTGAAAAGAGTGGGTTGTTGGTCCTTCCCTCTATTACGTCCATGGTAAGACAGACATTTTAGCATCGTTGTCGATAAATGACCCCCATATTTTTTGAAAATCCACCTAAAGGACCCCATATCTTTAAAACAAATGTAACCACTGTCACCCAACGACCCCTATTTGGGGGAAAGGTTTTTTGACCATGTGCTATTCCAAAGACCTGTATTTTTTTTATACATTTGACTGTGAATAATAAAACTCCGGATCCGGATTTTTTTACAAAGTTGATACCTATATTAAAGACATCGATTTGCGCTTAGCTCTTTCACATCGGCGGCCGCGTCACATAGTGACGTACGTATTCGACCATTTTGGATTTTTTGGAGAAATTGCATGTACGTTTGTTTTGTACTATTTCTCATATTCACCAAATTTTAAAACCTCAAAGTGCTAATTAGTATAATATAATTTTAAATAATTATGACGTTAGGGCCTATTACAAAACGTGAATGAAATATCCGCATCCATAACGACCGTAATTTGTGAAAATTCTATACTGCGCAGGCCCAGAGCATCGTATCTGCTTTAGAAGTATGCCGCGTCACATAGTGACGTCTATTATGTGCGACGTATTTTGCCGTTCACGGTTAGAATTGGCCCATTTTGCCGTTTTCACTTAGTGACGCATTGAGCAAACGGCGTCACATAACGACGTATTTACGCGTCGTATTTGTTAATTACACGTTGAAATTACTATTTTCGTTTTCACATAGTGACCGTATTTTATTTAAATCCATCTGTTCGCATTTTTTAATAAGTTGGAAGCTGATTAGTTCAATATATTTGAAATTTAAATTATTTCGCCGATTTTCACTAGGTTTAGTTAAATTTGTTCTATTTTAACAGTCTGGGGCCAAATTAAAATCCAAAAATTCCAAAGGGCCCGTTTTTCTCGAAAGGTGTATTTAGCAACATACGTCAGTACTGTGACGCGGCCCCGACGGCAAGTGATTATGTGAGAAACCATTATGTATGTGCAACAAACATTTGTAAGAAAACCGAGGGCAAAAATCTCGGGAAAATTTCCGAGGTGCGCCTTTAATTTAAAAAAAAAAAAATCATGCAGTATTTTCCTTTATTAAGATCCTGCATTGACATTTAGTAAGATACGACCAAAAATTTCCCATACATTTTTGACATCCATTTCATATAGCCTCTTTAATGGAGTATAAATTATATTCTTTTTTTCGTACATATGCGCCAGGTAGATCGCTGCTGTTGGAATGGCTGTACATGATATGAAACCTTAACAAAAGAAGAAAAGGCTACGAGACAAACGACTCACAATGGAAGGACGAGGGGACTTAATAATGCCCAAGTGATTATTCCTATCGGCCTCGGTTAATTGTAGAAGGTGTACTACAGTGTCCATGTCAGGCACACCAATTGCAATCCATGTAAGTGTACTTGTTTAATGCCGCTTTAAATTTTATTACCGTTTAATGTTTTTTTTTTCAAAAGCTACCGTCGTCCAATTGACTTTATATGCAACAGGCGGGACAACCCACTTGCCCGACTGCGGACTTACAAGCGGCTAGCGATGAAGTTGGTCCTTGTATATCAAAACTCTATCATTGGATGGGGGGTACTTCAAACACGAACAAGTAAACAGGAGGGAAAATGAAAATCAGTTGCACATATTCAAAATAGCGGTCTTAAACCCCTTTTGATGACACGCAAGATTTCTCCAGCCCAAAAATGGAAAAAGCACGTTCCCGAAGGACCTTTCCCATAATTGGCTCTCATGATGACATAAATACAACCTGTCTAAAAAAAATAAAAAAAATAAAAACAGTTACTCCAGTACGAGTTAAGGGCAAAACAAATTTTGAATAGCCCAACAAAATGCTCATTTATGTTATTAGCATAAACGCCTGGGCCAATGCGATTTTTTTCACAGACGCAAAAATGCCGTAACTTGATATTTAGGCAATTAATAAATATTGGGCCAAACTAATTTAGGCCGTTCAAACTTGTGTGCGTGGAAAAACTAAACATGGGTCACGTGGACCCCGTATGCACTTAAAGCTGTCTCAGAGAACTTCCAGATGAATGGGCGCCTCAATTTCAAGCAAATCATCAGGGGGGCCGGCAAGATAGCATCGTTTTTGCCGTTCCAATAGGGTTAGCACGTAATCCAAAAAACTGACAAATATATAAAGTCGAAAAATGTTTAATATCAATATTTTTTCCACTCAAAAATCCGTTGGAGTTGAAGAAATCAACTCCAGTGTAAGTATTTGGTATGAATAACGTTAAAACGGGATCCATTTTGAACGGGCTTGCTTGACCATGTTTAATCGCAGGGTCATCGCTATTTAAAGCTGCGGAAGGGGCTTGCGGACCATGTACCAGGTAGACTATGCACGGGCTATGCACCACAGGGAATGATTCGTTGACGTGCATGAAGCAATCCTCTCATGTCCTGGTCTGAAAAAACGATTGATGATAGTTTGCAGCACAATATTGCAGATCGGCCGCGGCTCCGACGGGAAATCCCATGGCCACTCACTGATCTATTTATAAAACGCGCACAGCATGACTTCAACTTTCGGTCTCTGTTCAGGCTCGTCCAATGATTCGTTCGGCAGTTTTGCGTATGGAATGAAGCTTGGCCGCCACCCGCCTGCAAATCCTTGTTTTTTTGCATTGTAAATAAAATTGTCCATTATACTAATTACTTGAAGCTCAAATCGAAGTTCCTTCGTCTAGAAAATCAAAACTTCGTCCAAAATTCCGGATCCCGGAATTCTTATTTATACCACGGTATATTATGGCATGTTTAGACTTACATAACTGTTTACTGAAACAAAAAAAGAAAACAAAAACGAAAACATCCAATTCAGTTCCTAATTTGGATTTAAGCATTTTAGGTTGACGAGTTTTATAGATGACTATTTTTAATTACTACACCAAAAAATATATTTCAAAATCTATGAGTCAGTCTTTAAGTGTTAAGCCCATGACAAAACCAATTACAAAAAATGGCGATTGCCCAACGAACACAACCAAAGCATTTTATTTTACGGTTTTAAATTAGTTGAAACGAACTCATCTTTAATGGATGATCTAATACGGGACAGATGTCTTAAACATAATTTCCAGGATATATGCACACTATTTGATTGATAAGGATACAATGATCACAAACTGTGAAATCAGTAGGTCAGATGACAGTGGAGGATTTAAGAGTCAGCAGATTGTCCGCAGCTTGCTGACAGGGCCCCCCTAAAATATTGCTCTCAGGCCCCCCTCGAACACACCTTAGTCGCACTTAAGTGCGATTACGATGCTATGATGCTAAAAGGGGACCCAACCTAAGCTGCACTGACAGACCCCTTTCTACATCCGTCACTGTTCAGTTAAGTTGAATTGTCACGCATGAAATTACCAAAACCATTGAAACAATTTTCTGATACTTCTCAAAGGGCAAATACTAGAGAATGGTGGTGATGCGAATATTTACGAGAGAGGAATTCCCTATGTGTGTTCTGGGGAACGAGGACGTAAGGTTCCTTTTCTTAAAATCTCGAAAAAATAGTTTTTAGGCCTTCTACAGTATTGCACTGCCCTATTCTGGCAGCCAAAGTAGTTCTCGATTGTGTCGATGTTGCACGAGGGCACTAGGGACTGCTATGGTATGTGTGTGTGTCTGCGTCTTTGTGGTCAAAATGTGACCCCAATATTAACCCTCCTATAATTGCCATGATATTTCCATAGACATGTGCACATTTTCATGATAAGGGTACTTGGATTTAGAGAACAAGCAGGTATACATCTCACGAGTGGTGTCAAAGGTATCTATAGGTCATTAGGTCATGCGACGAACCGAAAACTGTCAGATTATAAAATTGTTGGTGTATCCCCACATATTGTTCAATTTTTGCTACCGTAAACGATTAATTTCCGCGTTTAATAAGTATGATAATGACTTTGGAATTGCGATATGCACGTGGCACCCGGGATGAATTTATTTCTTTATAGGTGAAGTAAAGCATTTCAACTCTCTCAGTTTTTTTATTGACATTTCAACTCCTCTGGTTAAATATGTTTAAAAAAGCTATGCATGTATTCTCTTTCATTGTAACTTTTTGTCAGCGCTGCTCTGGTCGGAAAATGGATGCGATGTGATAGCTGTGGACCAAGAGGATGTCACGTTCACTGTAAATGTAACCAATACCACCAACTTGCTGGGTTTTTTTGCTGGAGGCAGATAAAAAGAACATGGTAAAGATGAATACTTAACTGACAAAATAGTAGCAAACTTAAATAAATTTTCGTCTGAATAGGAAAAAATAAAAATAATTTTGTACAATTCTGCTATATTTTGTTATCAATTTTCAGGGTATCAAGTAAGGTCACGCACGTGCCTTAAAAATGAAATCACCTAATATTTGGATGCTCTCTTCGATATTGTCCTTCTCATTGTTCGCCTCTCGACAGCTTTTGCCATTCAGGTACACACTCGTCTTTTTGGTGTGTTAGAACCACTTATCCTTTTGTTTGACTTAGAAGCGTTAAAAGTGATTCATATATATATATATATCTATCTATATAGATCTATATATAGATAATATATATTATATATATAATAGCTACAATTATATACTTTTACTACCAAGATTTAGCACATATTAGAGAAATATAACTGAACTTGGCTACTGTAGCATGTATCAATTTATAATTTGTTAGTTTTCTAAATGTTTTTTTTGCTCATTTTAGATTTAATTCACACATTTTGGATCCAAAAATATAAAAGCGACTACATTTTGTCGTTAAAAGTGATTGCGGTTTATTTGTCCCAAACGACCGTAATACTGCGATAACGCCCATAGGTGAGTTTTAGGCATATATTATTTGAACTATTGACTCATATATGTAAGGACGTTAGTCTGTTTTAGCTCATTTAGACAAATTCACCCATTGTGGCGCCAAAATATAAGCAGACACATATTTGTTGTTTAAGTGACCGCGTTCATTCGGTGACCTATAACACAAAGACCCAAGACCCAAAAACCAGACCCAAACCCTCTTAACTATAAAACAAAGGCCCTCAACTATAAAACCAGACCCCCTCAACTATCAAACAAAGACCCCCTCACCTATAAAACAAAGACCCCCTCAACTCTAAAACCAAGACCCCCCCCTCCAAACCATAAACAAGACTCCCGCACTAATCAAAAAACACAGACCACCCCCCTCACTATCAAAGCAAGACCCTAGACCCCCTCAACTATAAAACAAAGTCCCGGCCCCCTCACTAATAAACAAAGACCCCTTCAACCATAAAACAAAGACTTCCCCAACTATAAAACAAAGACCCCCCTCAACATAAAACAAAGAACCCCCTAACTGATAAAACAGAACCCCTCAGACTATAGAACCAGACCCCCCCCCCCTTCACTATAAAACACAGACCCCCACTAAACTATAAAAAAGACCCCCCTCAACTAAAACAAAGACCCCCTCAACTATAAACAAGACCCCCCTCACGTCATAAAACACGCCCACCCACTATAAACAAAGACCCAACTAAAACAAAGAGACAATCAACTAATAAAACAAAGACCCCCTCAACCAGGCCAGATAAATGTATTTTTGTGATCGTGGGCAGACTTGTCAACTTACTGGTGCCCCGAATAATAACATATGTTAAAGTTACCTGTCAATCAAGTTGGCGAAGACCATTGGCGTAGCCAGAGGGTGGCATTGGTCACGGCCCCAACCGCTCCGAACCGGAGATGCTTTTGTGGTCGGTCATACGTCCATCCGGTCCCTTTTGTAAAAAAGGATTTTAGTTGCTTTTTTTTTTTAAGTGCGGGTGCATGATAGAGCTGTCTTTTTTTGTTTTGATAGTTGAGAGGGTCTTTGTGTTTATAGTTGAGGGAGTCTTAGTTTTATAGTTGAGGGGGTCTTTGTTTTATAGTTGAGGGGTCTTGGGTCTTGGGTCTTGGGTCTTTGTTTTATAGTCACCCATGGCTCATTCACATTATCTCACCGATTAATGCGAGACCACTCAGCGCTAAATTAGGCATATAGTAGTGAAAATATGGTCACTTTAGACTCAATTTGCAAAATGACAGGCTATTTTATAGTGCAGGGACTTCAACCATAAAAGTTGACACCCAGTGATGAAAATTTCGAACATAACTTTACATTTCTAAATATGATCTATGGGTACTCTAGATCACAAAACTGATGCAATTTTCAGAAGTGTGTGCGAATTCAGATATGGCCAAAAATATCTGAACCTATATCATCAATAACTAGGTCATTTATGACCACATATCATACATTTTAAGTGCCAATTGTATACACAATTATCTATAAAATACACCAAAAGGTTCTGAGAGTACAAAACAAATGTGTCAGCAACATTAGTATCCATCTTGAAATTCAAAATGGCTGCCAATAGATAAATCAGTGGTGCTGAATATCGCTATTCAAAACGGTAAATGTTGCATTAAGTTTATTAAAGGTATTGAATGACTGAACTTGTGAAACCTCTTAAAATCATTAAAATAATTTAGGAACTAGTTTATCTTAAAATGGCAGCCAAATACAAAATGGCCGCTATTGTAGCAATATCAGAATTATCATCAAAAAGTAACTCAAGATGCCATATTACTTGTGGGAATGGGAAAAGGGGATTCACACTTATAAATAATCTGAGACGGGAGTTCGCTGAACTGCATTATGCTGGGATTTACATCCCCCCAGTTCGGTTACCAGGTTGCTATAAGTTAGATTTATATGTACAGTTTAATGGTAAAATATGGCTGGTTCTCTTATTCATTGAGAACTTTTTAAAGTTTTTTTTATGAAAAAAATTGAACTCAATGAATCATATCTAGATCTTCAAAATTAGTGGTTTTTGTTTTTTTGCTATCGATTCACATTTTCCCCAGTATATTTCAAACATATAAATTTTTTTTTTGAGTTGCAACATATATAGAAATGGTAAAGAAAAGTAATTTGATTAATCTGGGTAATGCATCTTGCCACAATTGATTCTGGAAATCTCTCAATATCCTGGGAGGGGCACTAGCATAGGGATGTGTTATTGGTAGGTACGGCCCTTAAAGGGACAAAATGGCATGAAAAAAATGACATAATGAAATGGACCCTTACTGAAATCACTTCCACGAGTTTTAAAATAATTTGGATGTTTACATTCTGTAAACACAGTAAAAACAGGAAGAGTTCCAGGGAGAGGTGGCAGTTAGTGGCAATTTCTGGAACAAGGATGCTGACATTACTGCCAGCATTTACCAAACTTGAAAAGCATGTTGTCATCAGCTCACAGACCATTGCTATGGTATATGTGCTAATCCCTGCTAATCCATCTTTCACTTGCCAGATCAATATCTTACTACAAGCCTAAAGTACAATGCTTGAATCCCGGTCTGAATGCTTTTGAATTGTGTCGCAAAACATGCTAGATACACTGTAAATTCTGTCAGGGATGTGAACACGTTGCTTTTCTGTTCCAGAAATTGCCACGAACTGCCACCCCCGGAACTCTTCCTGTTTTTACTGTTTTTACAGAATGTAAACATCCAAATTGTTTTCAAACTCGTGGAAGTGATTTCAGTAAGGGTCCTTTTCATTATGTCAATTCGCACACAGCTCACAGCTCGCACACATATTCAATTTTTGCATCATCACTTTTCTATTATCTGAAGGTACCTGCTACCAAATAAAACCATCGAGACAATGTTCTAAATTTTAATGGGTCAATCATAAATTAAGGCCCTATTGAAGCTAAAGTCCCTGCACTATTAGTTAATTTTGACTAAATTCACACACATTTTGACGCAAAAATCAATGCAGACGATATTTTTTTTTGTAAATAGAATTGTCTCTTTGCATTAAATAGTATTTCGTCCTTGCTACCAAAGTTGGGTACATAAATACTTTGCCGCACGGAGATACTCTTGAAGACTCGCATTTGGCGATGACGTATGGAATGGAATTTAAGAATGTTAATGGGCAATAGTTTACTAAACCAAAACGGCTAGTCGTTTTCTTTGTTCTTCATCGATAAGAGTTAAAGCAATAATGGCACATTTTTTGAAGAGCTACCCCAATTTTCATTGATATTTTGGCACAGTTACGTTGGTAACTGTGTAGGAAACTATACCTGCGAACGAGAATGCTAAAATATGCGTATTTATCATAAAACAAACGATTTTGTAATTAGAATTGGGATCCCAGATTGGACTTAAAGGCAGAGCTGGAAATGCTACGTTTATGTCCGTTCAGGATGAAATAGTGCCACCTCGAGAAAATAACCTCTAACTTGACTTGCCTAACCAATATAACAGATATGGATGACTGTAGACACGTACATGGCGCTATTTCCGGCTATTTCACATTGGAAGGTTGTTTTCAGCATATCCCGATAATAATTATTCTAATTACAAAATTAATTGGTTTGTGACACACAGGCATTTTCGAGCTTAACCATTCACAGGACAGGTGTAGTTTACTAGCCACAATCCAAGAAATAAATAGTTGTCACACTACTGCCGTACAATTTGATTTCCTGTTTGTTTACAATATAAATGTGATTTTCCAAACTATGCGATCAATACCATGTATCAACCTTCCACTTCACCCCTGCCTTCCCCACCCCATCAGACAATGTTGAGGGACCCTGCCAGGCTGCTGATGATAAGGAACTGATCAACACTGCATTGGGGGAAAGGGGGAATGAATTCAAAATCAAATTAATTCCAGGATTGCAGTTACCAATGCAACCGTGTAAAAATCTCAATTTTTTAAAAAAAAAATGGGGACGCTCTTCAAAAACATAATTGCTTTAATGTGAAGTTTACCCTTGCGAATTAAATTGAATTTCTATCCTTCCTAGCAGTGACAGCAACTTAATACTCAAAGGACGTAATTTCGATAGGCTAACCATCTGCTGCCTTAATTGCTATAGGAAACCCCAATAGGCAGCAGAATAGGGTTAATCAGGCACAAACAAAAGAAGGTATTACGATTAACGATGGACGACAACTTGACACGTTTACAATGCATGATATTTGAACGAACCCACTCTCTTCATATTCACTTACCACCCGTTGGGTTTATTCTTTGTATCACAGGAATAACCCATCTTTGCGGACGGACCAAATCAAGATCCACATCTGTCTTATGGTCGCTCTTCTCGTCACATCAATTTTGTTCATATGGGGAATCCAGTGAATCTGTAATGTACAGATTGTAAACTTGTTTTATACAATAACCAGTCCGGGCCGACTGCAGGACCCGGCATGTTGCCGTAGCCGCAAGTATTATTGTCAGTTTCCGGCACGTAAAAACCACGCATCCCTGCACCAATTCGGAAAAAACTTGAACGATTTATTTCATGGGGACTTTTATTTTACAGGGGGAGTCCATATTTTCCCCTGATAATGTATGTTATGTTGCTAAATTGTCACCCAGGACTTAAACATTTTCACCTTGGATGGGTTAAAATTGAAAATTCAAAATTCTTCACTTTTTCGTTTTTATTGAAAAGTTGAGGTAAAATAGTTTTTATATCACAAAATATATATTTTATTCAGATTAAACATTAGTCGCGAAAATACTTTGTTTGCACTCACTTTCTATATCTAAAATTGCATTATTAGATTAACTTACCAACTTTAAATTTACCGCGCTTGCAATGCATTGTGGGAAACAACAGTGCCGTACCCGGCAACACATTGCCGGTTACGGCAACATTGCCGGATCCGGCAGTCGGCCCGAACTGATAACATAGCTATCACTATACCTCTAAAATATTTTTCGATCTAAAATATGGGACGGGGATTCGACTTTAACATCATCAAAAGGACAAGCCACTAGTTGGATATCAGTTTTGAGGCTGAACATATCGATATGGATGCAATTATATGCTTAGAAATTCCATTAACTGTCGTGAAGAACAAAAAGTAAAAAAAAAAAAAAGTTTTGTGAAATCGGCTATTGCGTTCCGGTCAAATAAATGGTGGTTTACCTTTGGTTGAAGAGAAACACCCATACTGATCGTGCGACAACGAAAATCTAAGTGGTCCACAATAATAGCAGAACTGACTTTTTAATTAAATCATGTTAAGTCAAAGAGGGACTATGTAGAGAAAAAATAAGACCGTTGATATTAGATATGAGTGTTTTGTACCAAACCAGAAAGTCCGAGCATCAGAGGATATTGAGTTGTGTTCGGTAATCAAATGTATCGTCACTGCCATATCGATCTCTATTTCTTCCATTTTTTTGAAGTTGCCAGTCGTCCGCTTTGAGAACCAGCGACGTCATTGCCATATTGATTCTATTTCGTCCCCAGTTATGTTCATTTCTTCACAACCCGATATCCTCTGATGATCAGTCTTTCTGGTTTGGTCCAATGCACCCATAACCTTCTTAATTTTTCTTTAAGTTGAAATGAATATTGTAGATAAACTGACGGTGAACGCCTTGGTATTTCTTTCAGTGGCTGTGTAAAGTTATTGCTGTCGCACTGCACTACAGCCTTATGGCCGTCATGAGTTGGATGTTGATGGAGGCTCTTCATCTTCTTCAGCACATCAAATTGCTTTTTGATGCTAAGAACCGGATCGATTTGATGAAAATATATTATGCTTTAGGATGGGGTATGTAGATATGAAATAAATGTAAAGAATATCGGAAAATATCTGAAACATAAAACTTGTTTTATAGGTTATGTATTCCAAAGAGTGAAGATTCAACTCCTTGAAGAAGTGTTTCTGAATTTTTATATATGAATAAAGGACGAGGGTCATGGGAACACCCATAACAGACCCGAACAACCGACTTCAAATGACCTAAATCGGTTTGTGGTTTGTGTTTGAATTGCTGTTATCTATTTTGATTAGTTTGGGTGAGTAGCTATATTGAAAGATGTCAAGCCGCCATCGTCTGTTGGAACGCCGGCGTTAGGTGCTAGGGCTAGTGGGGGCGCTCTAGGGTATTACATACTGTTAATCTTGGTAATTTCAACATTTTTCTAACACGACTTGTTCGTGTTAAAACAAGCTTATAAAGGACATCAAGTACGGGAGCACCATACACCACAAATGGATTTGAAATATTAATGGCGTATCTTCCTAAACATCAACAAACATCAACTTACGACCTTGAAAAATGATTGAAAGAAACTGAATAAAAACAGTGGAGGCGTTTGTTCTTTGGTTATTGTTTATCTTGCTAGTTTCAACATTTTTTGACACGCCTTGTTAAACAAGCTTATGAAGGACATAGAGGGCATCAATTAAGGAGCGCTATACATAACAAATAGATTGGAATTATTTATTGTGCATCTTCCTAAACATCAACATACACGAACATACGACCTTGAAAGGTAATTGAAACAAAATGAATTAAAATCAATGGCGGAATTTGGTAAAAGGCATTCCTTTAAAGCAAATCACATCTGAGACCAATTTTCCGGGAGCTGATACTTACGGATATAGAGATAAAAAACTGAAAATTGAGAAAACCTGGTGATTTTATTGGGATATGAAAATGAATTTTAAATGTTATATTTTCAATGTAGAGAAATAAATGCAAACATGATTTTTTTTCAAAGGTTGTACATTTCCCCCTATTTGTGGAGTTATTGCATCATTTACTTTTCAAAAATTTCGGGGGGGGGGGGACGCCCGATGTCCGATACTAGAGTTGGGATTTTGGAGGTTGCCGAGTTCCTGTGGAGCTCTATGGAAAAAGTACCTAAATTAGGCATTACTTTGCTCGAGTGATTCCTTCCAAACCGCTTGATGAATTCCTTCAATTTTTAACATACGGCAAGAAGACGTCACTTTAAGCAATTTTGTTCTGCGAACTTGTAGTTCGTAGAAGAAATGTAGAGAAAAATGCATTTGATAATTCAATTTTCGTGCCATTTCAAAAATCCATAGACTGATAGAACGTTGATCATCAAAATTTAGTCTCATTCTCATGTATTTGGGGTCCTACCACGTCTATCGACTCCACGAAGTCTGAGCACGAACGTATACAAACGCACACGAGAATACGGCGCTCATGCAACACAACGTATACCCGACGTATGATAGGATCTTGCTCACGTCGAATCACATTTTTTGTTCAAATTTCCTTTCCAAGACCTGATTTGTCATAGTTGATCGCATATTTTCATGAAGTTAAAGGGGGATGGCCCGATTTAAGTCTATAAATTTTCATCTTGATAGAATGGCCTTCACCCGAAACCCCCATCTGTAAAGTTTTGCACTGATAATTCATCCCGTTTTGAAGTGAGAGCTAAAAACGTGATTTTGTAATCCGCATAGAGTACTGTGTGAAGTTAATATTGTTTGATCAAAATGGGTCATATTTTCGCTCATAACATCCAAACCAAACATCCTTTAGCCGTAAGATTTCACAGGGTGAATGAGAAAAATAGTAGCTTTTTTCTGATACCAAAAGGTTGACCACTTCCGGTAGAATCTGGGGACGAGGCTATTAGGGATCGGGCCATGGACCTTTGACGTATATGATTCGTTTTAGGGTGTTTGTTTTTTGCAGCAAACAGTTTGTTTCGCCCAGTTATGGCAGAAAAATTACCGTATCATGAGCCTTTAACACCATGGAATCTATATGCATTATTTACTGGGTATTTATATAGAATGCCGATTTTCGTATTGCCGTACGTGTTTTTAGACAGGGATACCAAATAAATCCGACCCCCCTGAAAAAAAAAATTATTCCTTATAATCCGCACATTGTATGAATTTGACGTCTCGCTCCTGCTCTCCTCCCGAATGTTATGATTGATATGATGCGACTTGTTAATTGTTTAGGAATACCTTTGCTGATTGTTGGAATATCCGCAGGAACAAGTTACGAACATTATGGAAAAGGTCAAAGGTATGTCGCAAAATATAACAGATAGTTTAAGGTACGTAGATAGTTAATGGTACATTTCGTGATTTGAAATCTTTTTTTGTAGCAGGTCACTACGACACATTTTTTTTTTCAAAGAAAAACGAATCTGCACGTAAGTCTAGCACTCATGCTGCTGGTGCTCCTTCTGCTGCTGCTGTTGATGATGATAATGATGATGATGATGATGATGATGATGATGATGATGATGATGATGATGATGATGATGGTATGATGCTGACGATGACGATAGTGATGCTGCAGTTGCTGATGGTTTAGTAGTGGCGATGGAGACGGAGATAATAAGTATTCAAAACTGAAATGTTCAATACATTAATTTGGTTTCCTTTTAATTTTGCAGCTGTTGGTTGTCGATGGAAAAGGGTTTGATTTATGCCATTGTTGGGCCAACACTCGTCATCATAACGGTAATCATTACTTAAATAAGACTATAGCAAGATTAAGAAATTGTTGTGAAAAACGTTTCTAAAACTACTCAAATTAATTGAACTTGTTTTTGCCAATTAGTATTATATTCTTTCATTTTTTAGATCAACGTGTTTACTCTGTGCGTAATACTCTACTTATCCAACAAGGTTGTTAAGGCTGACGAGCAAGATAACAAACACTTTGTTAAAGTCCGGTAAGTATAATGGAGAATGATCTTATCCTATGTTGAGTAGTAGTTCGCCCTCAAGTTCCTGTCTGCTGTCAGTTTCTTCGCTTTATTTTTTTATGAAAGCAAGGCTGGCAAGGCACGAAGAACGTTTTGATAATTAACGCGATACCTCAATTTTGTCATTGCATTCACTGACGCGAAATTTAATTTTACCAGTGCTTCAGCTTCATTATATTGTAAATATTACGAAAGTGTTATTAAAAAAAATAAAATAGGCTTTCTTGACACGGAACCCTTTTTCGTTGTTTTATATTTTCAAGTAATTCTCTAATTTAGTTTCATATTTGAAGTTAAATACTCAAAACCGTACAGCATCTTGTGGCAACACAAAGTCGATTATTTCAAATGGCTTTTCTTAGGTGTAATAAGTAACACGTATGATTTTACTAGTGGCGCAGTATTAAGATTTGTTGTTATTGTGGCTGTATTTATTGTTATTATTATCCATCTTTCAAAAACAGGGAAGGGGCTTTCATTATGTAACATAATCATTACGGTCAAGAACCTCTTTAAACATGCAATGAAACGTTAAATGTTATTCTTAATATTATATAGCTTTTTGGTGGTCAACTAACATAAAACATTTAAACTGTTTTCCCAAAACAAATTCGATTATTTTAAATGGCTTTCCTTAGGGGTAATAGGTAAAACGTATGATTTTTCAAAAACAGTAAAGGAACTTTTAAGTAATATAATCATTACGGGTTTTGTAAGAACCTCTATAAACATACGTTTAGACATCAAATGTTAATATAACTTTTGTTGGTCAACACTTTTTCTCTTTATTTTGCATCTGTCTGCCTGTTGTATATTGTTTGCGTGTCTTCAAATGGGCGTAACACTTCGTTAATTACTGTTCATTTCTTACAGTGCTGGGCTGAGAGCGTGCTTTCTTCTTCTCCCTGTTCTTGGTATCGGATGGATTTTCGGAGTATTGTCCAGCTTTCACCTGATTTTCAATTATTTGTTTGTTGTTCCTTTCGGAGTTTGTCCAGCTTTCACCTGATTTTCATTATTTTTTGTTTGTTCTCTGTAGCTTTCAGGTATGGTTTGAAATACATTCGAATCTGTACGTTATCACATTATTCGCACGCACTTGTGCATAGCCAATGTAATATTCCGCTAACCTATAAGGTACGTGAATATTTTCCTTCATTCTTTGAGGCTCATTAAGACATCTTAAGACTTTTTAAGGTCAAGGTTCTGAGAATCACATACCTACATCTACATTTATTTAGCGTGTGTTGGTATGATGACACAAGTACCTAGACTGTTCGTACTGGGGAACTGTAATCAATGTTTTTGTTTAGTTTTTTCATATCCAATTTTGACACCACGTTTTTTTTCAATACAGAATTTCATGGGGGAATCGAAAATCATGGTGTCATTTTTTAAAATGTCTTCTTGGGTGTTTTTATATCGGGGAACAGATTGTACAGGGGTAAGACAATAACGTGTTTTAAAATTGTTTTAAAATATACACCATCTGGTTTCGATTGGTCATAAGGTTATAAACAGGTATAGTTTGCCCAATTTACGACCTATTTTTTAGTCAATAGCTCAATATAGTTAAAGGGGAAAGTTAGGTTTCCTAACTGGTTTGATTGTTCAAGCAATGGATGTCCTAGTGCCAGTCTATCAGGATATATTGCGCAACTCTATCTGGATTCCTACTCGTCTGCTCCCCATGTCTGGGCACCCATGTTTGGCGACCTCAGTTGACCTATTTGGATTGGGCTGCACATGTTTCAGCCTGTACACCACCAAAGGGAAAACTGCTTACTAAGGATCAATCTTTCTAGCGGGTTGCTTTTGATTACTTTTGGATTGTTGTAAACCCATATAAGAATCCCTTCATTCAGTACAGATAGATGTTATTTTTCTGGGGAAGCTCAGTCAGGCTGGGTTTGAGTTCTGTGTTTGGTGCAGGTGCTTGCTGCTGTCTCATGTCTGCCAAATTCTGCTCCCTATCCCTAGTCCTAGCATAGCCTAGCCTAGCCGAGGCTTTGCTAGCCTTACAGCATGACCTTTAACCTGACCTCGGGTCTCCAGCTTCTTACTAACAAGGCTAGACCTTCCTGAAGGCGGGGCTATAAACCACACAGATGGACTTAAGGCTACTCCGGTAACACGGTTTGTCCTATACCGTCGCCTACCTTGTTCCTGTCCCTGCTGTGCATTGTAGCGTAATGTTGGTGTTTTTTTTTTTTGTTCAGCTCACTGCTCTTCTCATCAGGGGCAATACGGTCTTCTACTGCTACTACTGACTAACCTGACTATCCTTTGTTCATCACCTAACAGGCACATGTTCAGCTTTTGTTTATCCTGCCTTTATATCTCATGTTGCACGCGGCGCCTTCGCACAGAAAAGCATGCGCCGCGCATATGTCACGCAGTGCGTTTGCTGCGGGATGCGATGATTTGTATTTTTTGGCGTCCCTCATTATTCTATATATCAATTCACGTGTGTGAAAAGTCTTGTCTATTTTGTGGCGAACAAAGTGTACAAGAAGGACCCATTGACTTAATGTATGCAAGCAATTCAAGGTCCTGGTCCTCTTCCTGATTTGTTTTTAATGGTACAATTGGTAGCAGCCATCGCTAAACGGCCATCTACACCATTTTCATGAGTACGGCTAACGCCTACCTCATTTCATTCACCCTTATCATATGGTTATGGTACGCCTTCCGCCAACCCACAAACGCCATACTTTACACTTATATGAGTACGGCTACGCCTACGCTCATCTCATCCACCTTTATCAGTTATTTGCTAAATGTATCATGGTTAATGGTACACGCTCCGCTAACACATCAATACGCCGCCATATTTTACACTTATGATTACGGCGACGCCTACGCTCATCTTCTGCACCCTTCCATAGTTATTTGCCAAATGTATATGGTTATGGTACATGGCTACGCTCACACCATCATTACTCCATATTCTTACATATATGAGTACGGCTAGGCTGACCCTATCTCATCTCACCCGTCCATAGTTATTTGCTAATGTTATGGTAAGCTCCGGCTAACACCACAGTACGCGCCATATTTTTCCCTATATGGTGTACGGCTCACGCCTACACTCACCTTGAGTCAGCACGCACTACCTATGTTTGTATGGTTAATGGTACAGCTCCGCTACCACCATCAATACGCCATTTATAACGCTATATGAGTAGGGCTACGCCTACGCTCATTTTCCCCTCCTGTAGTTTATTATTGAATGGTCCCCCCTATGCTAACAACACCACCAATACGCCCATATTTACGCCATGTACGGCTACGCGCATTTGAGTCAGCACTCAATCTTGATTATTTTAATATTATTACACCACTTAACGCACTATGAGTACAGCTTCGCCTATGCTCATTTCACCCTTCCATAATTATATTGTTTGTATATGGTTATGGTATAGCTCAGCTAACAACATCATACGGGATGTATTTTTCACTATTCGAGTATGGCAATACGCCTACGCTTTCCTGAGTCATCAGTTTTCTCACCCGACCCTATTGTTTATATGTTTATGGTTCACCTCCGCTAACCTCATCGATACGGGAGTGTAGTTTTACACTATATGCAGTACGGCTAGCCTAGGCTTCATCCGAGTCATCACTCACCCTAGGTTTATATGGTTAATGGTACGCTCCCGAACCCTATCAATAATGCCATTTATTACCTATATGAGTTTTACGGCTACACCTACGCTCTTTCACTCTTCCGATTCGGTTACGGTCAGCTCTGCTTAATGACCAGCATACAACCATATTTTGCAATTTCAAGTAAGGTTACACTATGCTCATTTGAGTCATCACTCAACCTATGTTTATATGGTACAGCTCCGCTATCCACCACTACCCTATTTATTACTCTATTCACGCTATTTGAGTATGGCTATTCTAACGCTCATTCACACCTTCGCTAGTGATTACAATACAGTACAGTTTACATTGCACGATCAAGGTTGGCTAGCTATTTGTTATATATGAGTACGGCTACGCCCACGCTCAATTAACCTTTCTCCTTTATGTGTTATATGGTTATTGCCTAGCTCCGCTAACACCATCTATTTGCCATCTTTTAAATTATGAGTACACCTAATAGAAGCCTACATTCAGTTCACACTTCCACATTTGCATGGTTACGGCACAGCTTCTGTTACACCGTCAATCAGCCATAATTTAATACATGAGTTCAGTTCAGCTAGGCCTAGCTCATTTCGGCCTTCTGTTGTTATGGTGGCAGTTCCGCTAACACCGTTATGCCATTTATTACACTCTATGAGTATAGTAACTTTATGCTATTTCCCCCACACCATCACACGCTAGTCTTCCCCCTAATCCCACAGTTACGAACGCCATTTCAATACATGAGTGCAACTAGGCTTACTCTCTTTTACCTTTCCGTTATTATGTGGTCATAGTTGCGTTTGGCCTATACCATCAATACAGTAACGCAGTTTTGCTTTACACTATCGAGTGTGGTAACCTACCACTACTTTTCTCCTTGTGTATTTTTTTTTCCTCTCAATGTTTTTTTGGTAGCGGTTCCGTTCCGCTACAATCAGTACACTATACTTTCCACTATGCATATACTCATTCTTTTCCCTTGGATATTTGTTTATATGGTTACGGTACAAGCTTCGCGAGGCAGCATTACCACCCCCGTTATTTCCTATACGTATCCTGCAAATGCCTAGCCTATCATTTTAATTTACCATACCCCGTTCCCCCTTGTTATTTTTATTATGCCTCTCTGGTACAGTTCTTACTCGGCTAATGCCCATCTGCATCAATCAACTTTTTACAACTATGTGTACCAACCATTAAACAGCATAAAATGGCACTATTTACCATGTGCTGTGACACCAACACACCCAGGGTTCCTATCAATGTTAGTATTGTCTTGCTTTGCTGATACCATCTACATGTCATATTCTGTACTCTAAACCAATACAGCAACCTGGCATTCTGGCTGGCTTTTCATCAAGAGAAAAAAATACAAAAGCAAGCAAAAACAAAAACCCATAGCACATACAAAAGTAACTTTTCAACTTTGCATTTTTGGTATTCAGCTTGCCCATAAGCTCATTGCATACAATTTTCACTATTAAAGAGCATTGGTGATATCCTCAAAGGCCTCAAAGAAGTTATTTTGTCATGTAGTCAATATGGCATCTTTTCATGTTTATAAGCTGTTTAATGACTTGTCTCTTTCTGATTCTGATTTGTGCATTCTAATTGGCCATTGTTTATATAAGCCTTTCAGGTCCCCAAATCAGTTGTCGCCAGTTATGCCCGTTTGGTTTAGTGTCCAGGCCAATATTAGGTTACAACACCAATCCTCCATATTTGATAATTGTTTGATGTCCAATTCCAGTTGTTTACGTCTGAGTGCTGCCAAATTATAAGTTTTTATTATATTTTGCAGCTCTACTGTGGCCATCTCCTTTTTGTGCAGTCCCCACCTATGTTCCACTTTGTTTTATATACACATCTCCGTCAATACCCGTTTTTTTTTTTTTTTTTTTTTTTTTTTTTGTTGGGGGGGGGGGTGGGGTTACCTGTTTTACTTCTCGCTATCACTGTTGTTTAGGTACTCCCTGCCTATGTTATCACCTTTGTTGATATGGTAATGATCCCCGCCTACACCATCACCTTGGTGTCATGATAACAGCTTCTGACAGCTAGAGCACAACCCCCATTTTTTGTTCTTGGCTTTTTTTGTGCTACCGGGTATGTCTTGCCTACACCAGCATCCCTGTCATATGGATAAAGCCGCGATATTTTGTTATATGTAGGAGTCTAGCCCACACCTTCCCCCTTCCCCAGCTTTGGTATCATAGTGTGGCTCTGACTACACCATCGTTTTTGGTGAAATTAATGGCCTTCTCCTTTGCCATCATCCTTTTGTGCTTATATTATGGTTTATATATTATGACCCTACCTCATCATTCCTGTTTGATGGTACCACTCACCCCCACCATCACCTTTTTAATTGTTTTAGATATTGCATCGCCTACTCCATCACTTTTTCTAGCTGTCCCTCTGTGCTGTGGATTATACTCTCTGCCCTATCTACTTTGTTGTCTCCATTATCATACGGGTGTGGTTTCACCTTCACCCTCCCCAGTTACCGTTATACTCAAGTATGGACCCAGCCGAACCTCTGTTACTTGGTCCGGCCTCCCCTCCCCATCGCTTCTGTTATAGTTTTGCCCTGCTATACAAATCCCTTTTGTTTTTTATGGTAATGGCCCACTTTCTTTCACCCATCCTTGTTGTATGGTAAACCCTGCCTACACCCCTTCTGTTTTTAAGGTGTCATGTTGACCACACCTTCAACTTAGGTGTTTTATAGAAAGCAACTACACTATCACTTCTGCATATAGGGCAGCTTTCACTTATCAACATTTGCTCTTTGTTGTGGATACAGCTCCACCATTGCTAGCCCTCTTCACATTCATTTTTATGTGATGGGCTTGGCAGATAATTCAGAGCTAGTGTTACAACTGGAATTTTAAGGTTTGGTTATATGGTATGTCTCTGCTACACTATCAACCATCCATCTGATTTTGGATCTTCCCTCCTCATGTGTAGTCTATGTATACATTGTTTTTCTGGTACAGTCCTGCCTATACCATCACCTGATTCATTCTTTTGTGAGTTTGGCAATGCCAATGCCCATTTTTAACCTCACTGCCTGCTATGTCTGTCCCACTTACACCATCTTTTGTAACAAAGTTGGGATTTGTCCTATAGGTGATGGTGGGCTATAGGGTAGTGGATGATCCAGACCATCTGAAGTAGCCTGATTGGTACCACCTGGGGGGGGGGAAAGCATTATATACCAGGGCTAACTCTACTATGACATCCAACGAAAATGTATGAGGGCCATTCTGTAGGGTAGCTTAAGCAATCTAGGGGCTCGCAAAGATTATACAGGGGTACAAATTGAAAGTGGTCCAATTTGCTGAAATACATACCAACATGGTTCGTATGATCGCAAGGATTAAAAAAATTGATAGTTTGGGTGCTATTCGGACTTCACCCTTATGGAGTTATAAAAGCTGAAAACCGATTTATTGTCGGGTCAAAGGTTAAATTTAGCTTCTACCGGGTCAAATACTCAAAAATGCTTCATTTCAATGGAGATGGTCTCATATTTTTGCAATGTAACAAGTAAAATAGGTAAGTTTGCACACAATGTATTAACAATGTATAGTTACCAAGTTACAACCCAAAATTAACAACCCCACCCCTATAGGGGTAAGGGGTATTACTATGAATGGTGCGTAACTTGTTAACTTCACATTGCAGATGGCCAAATTTTCCTTATTTATTGTAATAACATTACGACAATATGAGACCATTTTCCACTGCAATTGTAGCGTGTTTAGTATTTGACCCCTGTTAAGCTAAATTTAACCTTGACCTACAATAACGTTTTCACTTATAACTCCTAAGGGTAAGTCAGATATAGCACAAACTATACATTTTTTTAATCCTTGCGATCATACGACATATGGATGCAATTCACCACATTGCGACCCTTTTCAATTTTTACCCCTGTAAATTTTTGGAGGCCCCTAGTTCGCTTAAGTCTACCCTACGAATGGCCATCATACTTTTTGTGTATGTCATACTATGAGGTAGCCCTGGTAGAAATGCCTCTTTGCCCCCATGTGGTACCGAACCAACATGTCTGGCTCCCCACTAGTATATCTATCTCCACCTCACTTTTACCCTGTTTTTCTTATGCAATGTGGCTACTCTACTGTCATTGTCTGCCTATTGGATGGCTCCTTCATATTCCCGCTCTGTTTCCGTGTTAATATCGTCCTCTTCCATATTTATTTCCACTAGCAGGGTACGGCTAGGCGGTACCTACACCATCGTTTTTGTACATTTTTTATGTGAGTACCCGTGATAAACACTGTCTACCTATTGTATGGCTCGGCCGATATATATTTGTTTTCCTTTCTATACCCATCTGATTTCAGATCTTCCCTTCAAACATATATGCTGCAACCCGACAAACAATCACATCTTATTCTTTCTCACTTTACTGTCCAAGTCAGATTTTCCCCTCATGTATAGATATTCGTCATAAATAGTTTCTGCTATGTTTCACCACCTTGTTCTAATGTGTCTATCAACTATGTTCACTTTAATTGCCGGCCTATAGTAGAACTCTGATAGTCCTCATCCAAGACCCCCTATTTTGTCTCTAACTCGGTAACCATTCCTCATAGCATCTATTACGATTCCATATTGCTACCCCACTAGCCAGGTAACTTAACACTCTTACGCATCACATATCTTGCAATCCTGCAGGTCCACTTTCCATCTACGCTCCTCACATAGTCCCCACATCAACATATGTACCACTCATACAAATTCACACAGCGAATACTAACTGCTAACCACCAGGTGGTGATTGGCTAAGTTATCTGGTGACTGTTTTGAGAACAGCTATTCAATTTTGAATTACTAACCAGCTGATGTGTTCCCATTAACCAGTGGATATACCATCACGATAGCCACCAATTGATTCTCTCCTCCCCTTTACTAACTTGCTGATCCAATATACTCACTCACTCCAGATCATTTTTTTGGTCATCTGCAAGTAGGCCATAGAAGGGCTAGCGTTGATTGAGTCTGTGTAGGGGGTCGTCATTTGTAGTGGGTGTGTGTCTGTGTTACATGCTAGGCCTAAGCATATGCCAGCTGTTTTCCTGTAACTCACACCTTTTGGGTTTATGGTCCTTCAGATAGTCCCCGCAGTTACTCTTCAAGAGTGGGGTCAGTCATAGAGGTCCTTATAGGTTTATGGCCCATAATGGTCAGAAATGAAGTTTTCTTGGTGGTACTTGAATGTGTTGATCTTTTTTTTCGTGAAACATGGACGCAGTGGTCCTTGGTAGTGGTGTCCTTTGTCCTCTTCACCATGATGCAATGTGACAACAGGTGTCGCATATGCTGTACATTCTAAACAACCAGCCTATGCTTTCTTGATATATTGGAAATTGATTATACTTGTGCTTGATTTTCATGCTTTGCTTGATATCGACCTATTTTGCTTTTTTTCCTAATTTGTAACAGCGCTTGCATCCCAACAATCTGTCAATTCAGACCTGTTTTATAGCACCTAATTCAGTGGACTCATCGGCTGTTGGTACTGAGTACAGCTAAGAACCTTTTTTCAAACCTGTTCGAACGGGAATCGGCCTTTAGGGGAAGTTTTATTTATTTTTCACTGGCCGCTTCGATTCGGGACAAGCTTTGCCTATTGTATTCCTGTCCTTTAGCACACGTATATGCTTTCACATGCAAGCGTACTTGGCCTCAGTAGCCAATCCCAAATTAGCTACTACTAGGGATTATCTCTTTATATAGTGTCAAGCTCAATAGCTAATGTGCCCCTTCTTCAATGCACACTGGTACCTTTGACTTCTATTACCAATTGCCAATCGGCCATCCTTTTGCCTAGGCTCGGCATATTGCCACTTCCGAGTTTTTTTTTCGACCCGCTTGGCTGGTTGTGTTGTCAACTTGATTTCTCTGATGGTTTTCACCATGATGAAGCTTCTCCCAAACCCTAGCAAGCAACTAAGTGAATTGATATACCTTTGTCATACAGACCATGCCCTAGTGTAGGTCATCTTAACTGCCTAGTTTGACCGATACCCAGTGCTGTATATTTGGGATTTGGTATTGTAGCATCTGAAGATGGATCTTTCCATCTTCTATATTTCAACAGTCAACGAGCTGGGTTTGTAGAAGAATCTGCATTTTTACTGGTATCATAATAGGTCGGGCTTCTGCATCACTGTTTTGTTTATGTGCCTACTTAGGTACCAACATGAGGGAACTGTGGTCATTGGAGTATTTTATGTACTTAAAATACTCCTTCTCAACTGCATCTCAGGGATTCCATTGCAGTAATCATTTATCAATACCCCCTTTAACCTCATTCTTGGGCCAATTTGGGCGAGCGGGCCAGCGCTAGGTGCCTTCTCTTAGCCCCTTTGTTCCTTTCGCTTCCCCACCTGGTTGGGTTTGGAAGTCATTGCTCCGCTTCAATTGCCGGTGTTGCACTCAGATTCCCAACCAGTGTTGAGGCAGTTGCTTCCTCCCCGTTCGGCAAATTGGTTATCTTATCTCTGCCTGGCACTTGGTGCAGGAGAGATTTGGGGTTGGTTTTGGGGTTTTTAACGTATCCCGGCGTCTTCATTCACGATATACAATTGCCAGAACAATAAGGAAAATTTAGGTTCCTAACTGTTTTTAGTGTTCACGCAATGGAGTCCTAGTGCCACTCTCATCAGGATAATTATTGCAGTTTTATTTTTTTTCTTATCTGGATACCTACTCTGTCTGGCTCCCCTTGTTTGGCACCCTTGTTTTTGGCGCCTTCAGTTGGCCTATTTGGATTGGGCTGCACATGTTTCAGCCTGTAACACACCAAGGGGAAACTCTTCCCACCCACCACCTATCTTGTGTTTACACTATTTTCCTTCATCTTCTCTCCCTTTGGGAAAGCATTGCTTGGGGCTAGCGGGTCATGCTAGGTGCCTCTCTCTTAGGTCCCTTTCGCGGGGGGGCTTTCCACCTGGTTGGGTTTTGGAAGTCATTCGCTCCGCTTCAATTGCCCGGGTTGCCTTGCATCAATTCCCACCAATTGTGAGGCAGTTGCTTCCCCGTTCGGTCAAATTGGTTCTCATTATCCCCTCGCTGCACTTGGTGGGCAGTGAAGATTTGTGGGTTGTTTTGGGGTTTTACGTATCCCCCTCTTCTTCATTCACGATAGACATGCGCGGAACAATAAGTAAGTCATTATTTAAAATGGTCCGATTTTGTGAAACCTGGTTTAAATCGGTTTCATGGGTCTGCAAACTTGATCATGATTGGTATAAATACTTTCAACACTTCTGGCCCTTTTATATTTCGACCCCTGTATATACCTTTCCCCCTAGAAATATCGAGGAATACTTTTAACATTGACACCCATGGTTTTTTGAATCCTCATACAAATTTTGATTTTAGAAAACCTTGGTTGCAAGATTGTATAGGAAATTTTCACAAAATATATTTCCATATTATTATATGCTAGGGTCAAATGTCATGTTATGAAACCATCCATCGCTAAAGTTGACACTCATGTAAACCTTTAGTCAGTATAGATGTAAGGGCTCATGGAGGAATTACATGGTGTACCATATTTTCCAGGCGGTGGCCAAGACAATACCACTTTAGACGTTATTTATAGTTTTAATCTATAACACGTCAAAGCAAAATCTTGACGAAAATTGGTGATTTTTTATGTTCAGATCAAGCACTATTTTTTCATGATTTTCATCTAACTACATCCGTTTTTAAGTTGTGAGAATTCAATTTCACTGTGGTTATTTTTGATTTCTAATGTATTCTATGATACGGACGAGAAACGACGTCTATTTATGTGTGGCACGGTACACCCATTACCGGCCCACATCAAACACCCGTCGGTTTGTGGTTTGTATTGCTGTAATCTATTTTAATTTGATTTGGATGAATTATACTTTGAATGAGGCTTGACCGTCATTGTCGGTGTTTGCATGGTGAATCGCAGAATTTAATGGGAATTTCCGTAATCTGAGCCATTTGACACCCTTTTTTCTGACACACACTTATAAATTTGGAAAGCCTTTACGGAATAAAGCACATGTTTATTCCGCTAAGGTTTCCGAATTCATAAGTGTGTCAGATGGGTCAAGTGACGGAAAATCTCTAATTTAATTGTTACTGCCCCCTCTCACTCACCCCATTTTCGTGGGCTAGACAACCAGATCGTCACAAGAGTTAGTGGCATAATTTGGTAAAAGACTGGATTCTGAACAACTGAATAACTGAATGACTGAACAGCTGAATGACTTAATGTTCAGTCTTTTACTCTGCAGCACCGGCGAATTATAAAAGACTGATTACGTTACAGCTGAAAAACTGAATAGCTGAATAAAGCATTTGTTCAAATATTTTCTTATATTGATTTTCTTTCTCTGGGTTGAAAGTATTTTTATATTTAAAGGGATATTGATTGATTTTCTTTTTCTTTTGTGTTTAAATTTGTTTCTGATATTTAAAGGGGTACTGATTGATTTCTTTGGATAAAGTATCAAGTATATATCTTATATTTAAAGTGGTACTGATTGATTTGCTTTCTCTAGTTTGGGTTTAAGCTTCCGTAAATAGATCCATATTTTGTAGGATTGTGAATAAATATGATAGGTTATGTGCGAAAAATCCAAAGATCACAAAACATCATAAACCTGCGGAAGAGTTTCCATGGAGAAACAGTGAACCAAAACACTTGTGATCAAGCTATCAGGTAAGATGGCGAGAGCTAAGTTGTAAGTAAAACTTTGGATTTGTCGCCCATAACCTATCATATTTATTCACAATCTTACAATATATGGGTTTAAGCTTCTTTATGTTTTAAGGGGTACTGAATGGTTTTCTTTAGGTATACAGTATAGAGAATTTTCTTATCTTTAAAATGGTTCTGATTGATTTGCTTTCTCTGGTTGTGGGTTAAGTGTTTTTCTTATAATGAAAGAGGCACTGATTAACAAAAATATTAAATTTGCCGGTCAATATGTTTGATTTTGGCCGTCTTTTAACATTTATTGAAACATGTTATTTATACCAAGTTGACTCATTTTGTATTTTCAGGGTGCATGGCTAGTCATTGTTGTGTGTTTAATTAACAAAGAGGTAAGAAATAGCTGACCGGTCAGAGCCAACTGTTAAACCGGACTTTTAAAAAACCGTAGTTAAGTCACCAACGTAAGCCCACGAATATTCTCGTAGACAGATTTTGTTTACACCTACTCTTGTATGATACCTAACCTTTTTGTGACATACATTACACACCAGTAGAATTAATAAATCCGACTTTATAAGAGTTTGCCAGGTTAATACCTGGAACGCTAATTATTATGCGCCTGTGCTAATTCCCATAGTTACGCACTATGCAATGAACAAAATTAATGCACACTATGAAGATTCGCTGTTTTCCCATTGAAAACGTTTCGAATTATTGCCGTGTAAGTGCTAAGGTTGGCATACCAATAAAAAGCATTATTATGCATATGTGGTGCAATACCACAGTGCGATTAGCGCGTGCCGCCCAACACTGCACAATACGTAAAAATATTCGAATTCATAGGGTGTCAGAAAAGTATGTCAGAAAAGGGTGTCACCTTATGGAAACACCCCTTTAAATGAGGTATATAATTTCTGTTATCAACCTCAGCCATCCAATATTATATAAATATTGGAAAACTTCAGCCAACCAGAGAAAAGGTTGCCAGGCATATTTGGAGATGATATTCTGAAAATACTTTCAAAATTTTATAATTTAATATTTTCGAGGCAGTAACTTCATAAACTGTCAATAACCACGAAACATGATTACAGTTTATATGCAAGTACTGAAATGAGCATTTCGTGATTCTAGCACCATCTGCTGTGTTTATGGCTCACCAGATATAGACCTACTTGAAAAGGCTATTCCCAAAATTTGAGTTCAATTCAGAACTTATGTTTGAGCGTTATGAGCAAAAGAAGGTAAGACAGTGTCTCAAACGCTACTGTGCTGTAATTTCTGTCCTTTTACGAACAAAAAATCGGCCGAATCTCGGGGGTAGGGGGTGGGGGCGAACTTACATGTTATTTTCGGCACACATACTAAGGCTAATGGTTCAGATGATATTAAAGTCGCCGCTTGTTTGAGGTAAGTCTGGGGCACAAAGTGCGATCACGATATACCCGTTAAGAACAACATTATTTGGCATAATTCTTTAAACATCAAACATCAACATTACGAAATAAAATCCAAGTTGATTGCGCAGAGCGTGTTTATTTTCAAGGAAATAAAATGACCAAATTAACTGCATATGCTACCCTCTTTTATTATTTTCAGATCAGAGAAGCTCTGAAAAAAGAATATTATCGAATGATACCAAGCAATGTAGTGAATGTAAAGGTAAGTTAAGTGTATTGTAGAAATCACGTGTTATATTGGTTTGAAGTAAACAGAGCTTCAACGCGGTCGTGATTAGAATATACATTTTAACGGGGTGTTTCCATAAGGTGACACCCTTCTTTCTGACACCCTTATGAATTCGGAAACCTTAACGGAATAAACCACATAAACCGTGTGGTTTATTCCGTTAAGGTTTCCGAATTCATAAGGGTGTCGGAAAGAAGGGTGTCACCTTATGGAAACACCCTTTTTAACGAGGTATGTTACCTGTTCTTTTTTTTTCTTCATAGGAGACACAGAACACGCCTGTCGAAGAATTTACAAGAGAGGAATCGACAGGTGATTAGCGGGTGTTGATTTTTTATACCAAACAAAATCATTCGCTCTTTTTCTCTAAAACGATGGGACACGCGCGTTCTTCTTCTCCGGCTCATTCACCACTACATCCAGCCTGGACAGTACAGAATGGACTGATTTTCACATATTTGTTAATGTGTGTATAGCAACATTACCGTGTCAACTCCAGCAGATTTTGTTTAAAAAGTGCTAAATATTCTACACAATGGTCCAACCTGGCGCACATTTTAAAAGAAATCTTGGGCCAGTTAATCTTGTACTCCAAAAAGGTTGTAAAACAGTTGAATATTATAGTCTGATTTTTTTATTCCTGTCAGTAAACGCATATTGTTTATGGTACGCATTCATTTGGAGGGGGATGTTTTGAGATCAAAAACTAAAAAGCCGTATTGACAGTTGGAATGCTCGACTTTGTTCAACAGAATAAACTGCTTGAACCCATTTTACATGAACTTTTTTGTATCTAATATGTAAAGACTTCATACAAAGTTCAATTGAATAGATTGTCGTAATGTCCGAGACACGCTATCAATTTCTTTGTTTGAGCAAATCAAAGAATGGATAAAGCGTTCTGAACAATTGACGCTGGTGAAGATAAGGAAGTTAGGCCACGTAAATATTGTAGTTTGTTAAGATGACTAAAACTCTACTCTTAAGATACCAATAGTGACCAATGCTGTCAATATTATTTATGAACAAACGGTAAATTTAAACGTATCAGATTTTCTAACATTCCCTTCACTGACGTAAAAGACCTGCTTTGGGAGTAATAGTTTACTTAGTTCTATCATTTTCTTTGTTTTAATGCTTCAGAGTTTGGTTTAAAGTCCTGGTGTGTGGAATTTATTCAATGCGTTGGCCTTGTAATATTTTCTTCGTGATAAAAGGGACGTTTTTTTAATCAGGGCCTTATCTGATCGGTGTAGAAGTAATTATAGTTCCGGCGTACTCCAGTCCGGAAACAATGGGTGAACAATAGGGCCCTCGATTCAGTTGACTCTTCACGCAGCATTAGTTCCAGTTTATTCCGTTATCGTCTATGGAGTCCTGGACTGTGGCCCCCGCCGGACTAATATCTGCTTTTCACAACCGGTAATCGTGACAATCGAATTCTATTTGTAGTGATTTGGTAACGCACCTCGCAGACGAATGGAATTCGTCGATACCGGAGCCCAAAACTTTTTAATGAACTGAACAGGAATAAAAAATCACACTATAACCAAGGAATGGGAATCGGAAAACGCCTGTATATTACCTGGCATAATAGTGCCATAGGTCTTTTCGGTTTTTTTGTAGAAACTTATTAGTCTATACCGACAACTACTGGATAAAGATAAAAATGGTTTAAACAGAGTTAATTATTAATTATTAGCAAATGAACATTTTCTAATTAGATTCTCGACTAGATTTGTTTATGCTTGTTTTAGATTTTATGTATTCAATTTCAGGAAAAGGAATATATTTTATTGTAATAAATTTAGTTACTTGGTACTTTTGATTGTACATTGGGGTCGTGTGGTTTTTAGACCTCTTATCCCTCATATGTGTAAAATACATTAAGGTGGCGTTTTCCGATCGTCTTTGGGACCCCCCCCCTATTGTTACCCGGAAGTACTATCATTTTGATATCAGATGAAAGGCTGTATTTTTTCTCATTGTCCGTCCTGAAATATGGAGCCCTCAAATAAATCCACTTCATTTTCACAGATATAAACAAAAAACCACCGTTTTAGTGGTTAACCATCAATATCTGCCACAGTATGGAAATAGGGCTTTTCACCATGCATTTTATTGCATCTACCATCAAATCCGCAGGTTTGTTTCCCACGGTCTGAGCGGGGTGTAGTTCAAAGTGCTAGGCTTACTCAAGCAGAGAACACAATACTCATAAATCGACAGCACCTTTTAATGTCTAGGGACATTGGAATTGCATTATGCGTTGGTTATAGCGTCCCTCGTGCTATAACCAACCCCAGTATCTTACATATACTGATGTGTTCCATATGCCCGATTATAGTTTTGATTCTAACTTGTGTGACTCTAAAATTATTGAAAACTAATTACATCCAACAAAGGTATCAACGAGGACTCGAACCGGCAACACCTTGTCTAGACTATACTAGTCTTAATATCATACACAATTCTATGCACACCGATGGGCGGGCAAAAGGCGTTTATTTTTGTGATACTTTGAATCACTAGTTTTACGGAATAAAATTCATATACACTACTGCTACTAAAATAACAATCAATCAACCTGAACGTTGCCGTTGGCTACTAGTTTTTTCCCGTGGGGTTGGTTATATGCTAAAAAATAACGCTAAAATTGGGGACCACTATGGAACTGTACTATGTTAGTTACTCGGTTGGTAAGATTCGCGATTAACAAGAGGGGCCAGACATTAAATACGAACATTACCGTGATTAAAACAGTGGTCAGACTTTATAGTTTGGATACTGATGAAAATATTTAATCTCATAATTAAGTGTTCTGCATGGTCATCATTCATTTTTAATGTGGTGGCTTAAAAAGACCCATAAATGTATTGGGCATACAAATATTTATTTGAAAAAAAAACAAATGACATGAATTAACATAAAAATTTGGGACAATTTGTATATCTCTTCCATACAAGTTTGTAATGATTAAATGAGATGGAATTTGCTTGTTTTAAACTTTAAACTAAAATTATTGAACCCTCGTCTACCAAAGGGGGCACCCCTTCATCCCCTTCATTTTTTTTTCCCTCGGCTTGCTAAAACCCCTAATTTTGGTGCCAATTATTCAATGTACTTAATCAATTGACATATTTCCGCACCCTTTCAAACATCCCAAAACACTCATCCACCACCGGGTATAGGTATGGTACAGGGTGATCCAGAAGTGATGGATATGGGTGGGGTGGCAACCCGCCCCCTCTCGTGGCGAGAGTACAACACGGGATATCACAGACACTTACTTCCTCCCTTTCCACTCATAATACCCAACTGAGCCCCCCCCCACCACACTTCCTAAATAATGACGTGATAACGTTCTGCATGTCGGCAAAACCACAATGAATGAACAGATGAACTTCCCCAACATATGATTATCCGACTAGGCTGCCATGCGGTTTTTTCACTCTATTTGATGGGAAGGACTAGTTTTTATATAATCGAAGTTTTAATTCCCTTCTGACGTCAAGTGACGTCATAGATGGGATGTTGGTATTTATTTTGATACCATGTATAGAAACTCCAGCTCACCGTGGTACCAATTTATAGGAGCAATAGATTTTCATTAACGAAATCATAGGGGTGGTTCGGGCATTTTGTTACAAAAAGACCTATAACCGACCTTTAAAAGTAAAGCAAGGCTTAATAGTTTATCCTTTTGTTGTTTAGTACTCTTTTACGGCAGTAATAGTTTAAATCCTTTCAGTATCACTGGTTGAATGATCTGATTGGCCATTGCAGGAGTAAATGAAACGGAATAGAGCATGAGCCTATGGTCTCAATTCTCAAAAAGGCGCGTAACTTTGCGTAGACAGTAACGCATTACACGATAACGCGTACCCCACAAGTAGAGTAGAGAGGTGACCACAAAAGGTCGGCACCCACGCACGACAAATCCCAGTGGATAACAGCGCAACCACGCCGAATTTTACCCGCGGCTATCTACCATGGTTTGCTGCCCTCGCTACAACACACCCCATGATTACATCCCTACTCCTCAGTTTAAATCGCCGCAACCCGAGTTTATATAATACCCCTCGAGGTAACAGCGCCGCAACCCCATTTTCCGTCACTACAGCCGCTCGAGTTTTCCATTCCAAGCGCTACGGGGCCGCGAGTTTCTCCGTCGCTACACCTCGAGTTTTCAATCGCTACACAAACCGCGATTTTCCAGCGCTACAGTTTCGAGTTTCCAGTGCTATACCTCCATTTCTGGTCGCTATAGAAACCTCCAGTTTCTGTCGCTATATACCTCCAGTTTCTTCTTTTCTGGGTCGCTATAATAACCTCGAGTTTCGGCCGTAAGCCTCGAGTTTGCAAACGTACACTACACTCGGTTTCCTCGGGCACTTCGAGTTTGCAGTCGCCACACTGCGAGTTGCAACGCCTACACACGTCGAGTGTATGCATCGCCTGGCCACTATCGAGGGTCAATTACACCAACAGAAAAACACAATCCAGCGCTACTACTGAGTTTAACAAAAAAATCGCCCACCCCCCCCCCGCACTCGATTTTTAAATGTAAATTTTCTAAGGAAGAGGGGGAATAAGAACTGTAAATGTGAACACAAGGGGGATTTTTTTAACCTAAGCGAGGGGGAATGCGGAAATTTGCACCACAAAAGGTGAAATCCTCCATCCCCCAGGGGGTGAATCCGCAGCAACCAGTTTAGAATAAGCACGAAGGCCACTGCAAATGGCGTGTTGACTCCATTTCTTCCTTTGGCCTCCGGGAAAGGTAAATATCGGTCAAGTGTATCAACACAGCTTACGCTAGAGAGTACACGATCACGATCGGTACACAAACTCAATGTAATCACTGCACATGAAATTTGAAAATTTTCAAGTCCAAAAGAAAATAACCATGCCAAGTCCGATATTCCTAGCCCGATGCCAAGACATGATGAGCAAGTCATACTCCTTGCCTAGACTCATCTCAACTTCCTACTCCTAGACCAAGTACCGTCCCCGTTACCCGCCCAAGTTTACAGCCTATTCTGATAGTTTTTTTCATCGAGTTCTTACCAAATGACCCACCAAACAGTTATACAAAAAGTAAATGCTGATATATTATTCATGAAACTTGTCATTACTATAACTTTAATCGTTATAAGTAGGGATCATGTGCCGAAAGTATGACGAACGTCGAGTGGAATTTGTAAAACAGAGCTGATGCCAGGCTGGTGACGTAAATCATGTAACTAGTCCTCATCTTACGTGCGTTGTTTTAATCATGCCGCCTGGCGGACGCTAGGGGACCTACACTCAGTTCCTGTTCGCTCAATCATACGCTCTTAATACCCTACATGGATACTAGCTTCTGGCTGGTTTCAAGAAATTCTAAAGATGATGAAGACATCTTTAAAATACTGTTTTACCAGAGAAGCGCTTAGCCAATCGGGAATCATTACTTGATCGTTCCTATACTATATTAGAAATTAACCCTATACTTATTCGCAGCTCTCGATAATGTACAAGGAACGTGGGTTTGTGCGGAACTATGATTACGTGTTTTTGCTATGAGAGGTTCCCGGTGGCACGGAAAAAACGTATTTGTAAGGCGAAAATGTACGTGGCTCAGGTCTTCTGAGCCGCTGTTATGTAAATCAACGGTTTTAAAAGTAAATTATTGATGGTTAGGTTTTGCTTGAATGATCATCAAGCGGCCCGGGTGGGTACGGTAGGGTAAACCTGACCCTGCAATGTTCGCCTTTCCAAAACCACATTTTGCCATGCAAATTGATGGAAACAAATGGTAGTTTGTAAGTGGTTCGAGGTATGATAAGTGGTAATAGGTATGATCCACGGTTATGGTATGATTCTGAATCATGGGTAAAGGGTTCATTGAGATTCATATATCAAGCGGCCCAAAGGGTGGGTGCAAGAGGGTTTTCCCGTCCCTTGCGCAACGCGCGGAATCCTTGCAATGTTTTTCACTTTCCAAAACACATTCTCATGCAAATCTAAGAAACAATTTTCAATTTGTAAGTGGTTCACTTTATGATATATTTGATTGGTTTAGCTCCACGTTGAGATCAGGGCCCCCCCGCTCTTGTTGGTTAACTTTCCAAAACACCTCATTGCAAATGTTATAGGCCTAAGTATATCAACGGGTGTAAAAAGTAAAATATAGTTATGATTTTTAAAAAAAAAACATTTTTGTTTTAATTAATTATATGTCACATTCACATATCGTCATGTGAGTCACACAAGTCGTATCTACAGTTTTCATGATTTTAGAGGATAAGCATTTTTTGTGTTTTTCATTCTTTTGTGACTTTTCAATGAAAATAATTCTTACCACTATCAAAATGTATTGTTTTAAATATCTTATTAATATCTCATTTCCTTCCCTCCCTCCCTTAAGTCGACTATTCAGAAGTAAGTGGCTAAATAAAAGGGTAATCTATATCTCTACACACATGATTTCCCGTGTCTTGCAACAAAGTCATAACTACCAGTTACAACTTTGTGTAAAACGAACGGCAAAATTCAATTTTGAGTGCAACAAAGCGTTCTCTACACCGAATTGAGCCTAATTAGCCTAATAATCTGGGGCAATAAGTTGAGCCTTATACTTGAATGTATGTTAAATTATGCGTACTCATTTACTCTTGTGATTATTTTAAGTACTGGGTGTAATATGATGAAACAAGTCGTACCCACACATTTTGATATTTTTTTAATAAGGGTTTTGTGCCGAAATTAGCATAATTAGCATAAATTTTGGTAAAAAAAAAATGAATTGCTAAATTGCTCTTTTTCACAAATATTTAGGGATTTTTTTACTATACACTTTTTTTAAAAACAATCGCTTACAAAAAATAAATGTCGTATCTCCACACATGATTTCCCGGTCGTGCAAACAAAGTCGTACATCTAACCAGTTACGACTTTGTTGCCGCGACACTGAAAATTCATTTTGAGTGCAAGCCAAGTCGTACTACACCAAAATAGGCCCATTTAGATCTTAAACCTCTGCAATAAATTGGAGACGTCACCCTGAAATGTATATCAAATTAAGGTTGATCTTCTTTTCATATTATACAAATAACCCAATTCGCCAAAAATGTCAGTTTACGACATTGTTTGGCACTCACATGACGTATGAAGCAGTTCGGTTGGGTTCACTTTCTCAAAACATTTTTTTCTCATTCAAATAAATTATAAAAAAATAGTGGTTCACTTGATTAATTCAGAATCACCCATTTACATCAAATCTTACTTGTTTTTATTAGTCTACTGTGGTGGCCGCCCTGGTGATGCGTAAGCCGTGTGGCAATGGATTTGAGCGCACTTCTAATAGGCCTCCGGAGAATCCGCGTTTAGAAACGCAATTTTTTCGGCAAGATCCGCAAATCCGCATTTTTCTTGTATGGTTAAATTATATCAGTAGCATAATCCCATAGGGTCTTTATTTAAGGAGTTGTTCATGTCCCGCTATATCTGAGCTTTGACACTTGGTAGTTAGTATGGACCCTCTATCTAAAAAAGGTAAAAAGTGCCATCTCATTTTTACAGGGTCACAATGAAAGTTACTCTGGTATATTCAAATTACTTGCAAAGATTGCCTGAGGACAGAAGCTCCCAACATGTATAGTTTTTGGTAGTTAAATGTTTATTTACCGAGATAAAGGTCAAGAAGGTCAATCCAATGATTATGTTGCCCCATGACCTATTTTGTCACATAACAGGATAACATGCATTGTGGATGCTACAACCTATCCTTATTTTGAGTATGGACAAGTTTGAAGGATAGTTTAGGCGAAGTAATGATCTTGCAGTGTCAAAATTAGAACTACACAAGATTAACAATGGACTAGGGCGAAGATTGAATCCATCACGGCTGAATTGCAGGAAAAAAAGTGTGGCTGAACTGGAGGAAAACAAGGCAATACTACCAAGCAAGGACTGTGTTTTATCAACAGGTATAACCAGAAGAGAGAGGAGAACACAGATGACAATATCAGTCTTTTGCTGCTGAGACTGGACCTGCCCCTAGGGGGGCAAATATAGACTTGGACAGAACACAAACATCCGTTGAAACCCAAACCCGGTAAACCTAGGGCAATCGTGGTAAGTCACGCGATATCCAACTCGTCATAAATTCCGGAAAGCAAGAAGAAAACGTAAGCACACCAATAAGTGGGGATTCAGGAGCTGCTAACTCCTTCCAATCAATTCTTGTTGACAAAGCCAAAGATCTTGCCAAACACGCCCCTTGGGTAATAACACATGGACATTGGACGGACGGTTAATATTAACTAGTACATCCAGAGGGAAGGAACGGGAAGAAGACGGTATCATGCCGACGGATCTTGCCCAAGATTTGGAGAGATGGAGTCCGCACAGCCACGCAATTCACTCATCCCAGCTTTAACCACACATGGAATGTTTAAAAATGAGTGGTCAATCATATGAACAGTAATGAAGTGTGGTGGTACAATGAATGGAAAATATTATAATAATTTAATTGAAATTGATTCGTAACCATTTGTCAAACTTGATTGACCTATTTACCTGACACCACCTGCTAAAAATTGTATAGTTTATACATCTTCACTATTCTATACTTTAAAATTACATTAAAAAGTATTATTGTACCACAACATTGGTTATTATTATCTAGTATCATCCAATCGCCTTTTCCCTCATGATTCACCAGGTGAATTACTAGTATTATGGCATGGTTGCACCATCTTCCCGCATCATACTCATGGTACACAACGTATTATTTTCAGATCACTTATAGGTAGATCGTTTTGCAGTTGTCATTGAAGAAACCCATTAACACTATCATCGTTCCTATAATCGAAATCATGATTAGTGATTGGGTTTCTCAGTTATCCGTTATCACTTTATTCCTCATCTTTTGTTCCCCGGGTCTAATGCCAACTAATAGGTCACTCACGTTTGACTACAAAAAATCGAGTAAAGTTTATTTGTTTTAATTCTTATTGTTTATGGTTTGAGGATATTCGGACTTTTATTTATCATTGTTTCTGTTTATATCTATGTCAAATTTATCACATGCGTCTCTTGCTCCAAGGCTGGCCAAACGTAATCATAAGAATATATCATGTCCAATTGTAAACGTTCGTTCACAAGAATGTAGCACAATTGAAACGCCAAGAGCGTAACATTTAAACCAGATTATGGTATTGTAAATTGTTCTAACCTTCACACCAAATGAGGTAAATTCAGTAAAATCCATAGTAATACGATTAAGGTCAATATAATCATGAAGAAAAGTGAACCAGACCTGGTCACAAATACTCCCAAGGAGCCAAAGCAGTTCTTGGTGAGCAAAAAATTGATTTAAAAATCCGATAACTTACCTTTAACCCACTTCGATATCAAAATGAAATCAATGAACCAGTAACGAAGTACTGATGATATATAAAATATGGAGTGTCATTATGTAACACCCGAACATTTGAATGAAATGCGATTTTGATTAAAATGCTTTTATTATATTAAATGTCAACATAAGAATATTGGTAAAAAACTTTGAAAACTACAGAGTGTATAATAAGACGAATCATCATTTCACTATTATCGGTGTCTCTGAAACTCACCTCGAGGGACACCTCACATTTATTACAACTTACCTGGTTACACAATTTTCAGAATATATACAATAGATAGATCGTTAAAGGGGGTGTTTGTCTTTACATATCAAAATACTGTAAGATACAAAGTGAGAAAAGATTTATGCAATGCAACAGACAATTCGATCCTGTGTTGTTTGAAATTGAGCAAGAGAAATGGCAAAAATTGATTGTTGTGTTTTTTTAACAGAGCACATACGTCTATCGATAACTTCATTAAGGAAGTGGGACCAGTATTTGATATAATACCTATGACCACAAACTGTGTTATAATGGGAGATTTAACATTGACTTATTGAAAGAGGGACTCATGAGAGCAACTCATGAACTATATAGATTTTTTTATTCTTATTCTCTTATGCCTGTATCTTTAATGTGCCCACAATAAATCACAGATCAATAGTGCAACTATTAAATTGACAACATTTTAAACAAGCCGTTACGAGTGGCTAACCAATCTGGGCATACTTAGTAACAATATAAGTATCAATCTTCCTACTGTCTTAACAATATTCTGCTTGGGATTAAGAAAAGTGTCTCATAAGCTCATGTTATAACAACGATGTTATGTGATGGAAATATAAATCACCTAAGAATAAAATATTCAACAATAAATTGGTCTGATGTTGTAATGATACAATGTGAAATGTTAAGTATAACAATTTGCAGATATATTTACAAATTATGTGAGAATGCTTCCATTGAAAAAATGTTCTGACACAGTGAAGAAGAACCATAATCCCCTTGGATAACAAAATGATCCTTAAGAGTAGTAATAAAAGAACAAACTGTAGCGTGATTACTTAAGCGTCCAGTTGATGATACATTAGATAAATTCCAAACCTAACAGAAATAATTTAACAGTCTTATACGTAGGTCAAAACGCCATTTTACTCAGAAAAATTCCAACACACCAGAAATAACATGCAAAAACATGGAAAATTATTAACATTAATTGACCGTGGCAAAAAGGGCAAAATATACAAAAAAATTTAAACTAGTCCGGTGAGATAAGACTGATCCTCAAGAATTGCAAATAATTTCAATGACTTCTTTGTCAACATATCCCTAAACTAGCTTCTTCTCAAATCCAACATACCGGTAAAAGATACCATGAATATTGACAAACCCTTTACAGTATAGTAGTTTTTCTATCACCAACGTGGAGAATACGTCCATTAAAATAATTAATACCTTTGATGTAAACAAGATCCCCGGAATGATAACATAAACCAATTATATTTATAAAAAGAGTGCGAAGGATAAGCAAACCTTTACTGCTATTTTTAATTTATCAATATCACAGTCATTGTTCCAGCAGATCTTAAGATTGCAAAAAAGTGATTCCTATTTTTAAAGGATGACCGTGAGGTATTCAAATTATCGACCAATTTCAGTGCTACCATGTTTTTCAAAATATTAGAAAGGCTGGTCTTTACAAATGTATGAACCATATCGATAGACATAATATTTTAAATAATAACCAATTTGGCTTTAGATCAAACCTTCCACTTACATGGCAATTACTGAATTAGTTACAAAATTAGTTGCGCTGTTTGAAAAAATGAAACACTGTTGGTATTTTTTTGGATCTACAAAAGCTTTTGATAACCATAAGCATGAGATTTTGCTTCATCACAATTAAGAGTATGCCTGTGTCGGGGAATTGCACTTGATGGTTCAAAAGTTATTTGAGCAAGAAAACAGTATGTATACCATAATTCTGTAAATCAATTCTTTAAGATATATTGGTATTCCTCAAGGGTCGATATTAGGTCCTCTCTATTTATTTTATATGTAAAATACATGATTAATACTTCTTTCTTCCGAATGACTTTCATTACCTTTGCTGATGACACCACTATCTTATATTCCAACGGAGATCTTGCTAGTAAAATGGATTTTTCAATGATAGCTCAAAGAAATAAAAAATTGGTTCAAAGCAATAGTTGTCAATAAATGCCTAGTAAAACAATTATATGATAATGGGTTCACTTAAAAAACAATGGTTTATAGTAAGACAAACGTTGTCTGAGATGGTACAATCTTGAACGTGGTTGACAATACCAAGTTTCCTAGGTGTCCTGCTCGATGAAACCTGACATGGAAACACCATATCGATGCTACAAACAATCAAAATTTAATTTCTCGAAATATGGGCACTAATTAACAAGGCAACATTTTGTACCTGAACGTATTTTGCGATCCCTTTTATTGCACATTAATCTTCCTTCCTAAATTATGGTGTACTTGCCTGGGGGTAACGCAATCAAAAACATACTTAGAAAAAATATTAAAAAACCACAGAACTGCTTTGAAGGAATTAATATCAATAACCACTATAGGTGCCACTACCTGGACCTTGTTTTTGTCAATACAAAAGTATTAAATGTTTATGACAACTAATCTTGAATTGGGTGTATTCATGCATAAGCATCATCTACACTTGTTACCAAATGTTTTTTTGATAATTATTTCTCTAGAAGGGCTATGTTCATGACCACAACACAAGATATGCCAAATAACCATACTTATAACCTTAAAAAAAATAAAACAGATTTGCATCAAAAAGTGTTAGAACGTCAGGACCTTTCTTTTGGAAATCCTTTACCATCAGCATTAAATTATCGAAAAAATACTATCAATTTAGAAACCATTAATAACAATAATTAAAATGTAAAATTATGATAGTTCTTTTTTGAGCTTTGGATGTTTGATCTTTTTGAATTAAATCATTTGCTAATAACAATGATGGTTGTGTTTGTCGCGTGTTTGTCTTGCATGTCCACCGTAATCCTTGGCAACTCGCGGCGGGTCGGGGGGGGGGGGGGGGGGGGGGGTTGCCTGGTATTGGGTGGTGATGGTAGGGGTGGGGGGTGTGTGGGGTTTAACGTATGTGTGCTGATGGTTTGCGTGTGCTTTTCCGGTACTCTTATTTATTTTCGTTTAGGAGGTTGTCCATTTTACAGGTCTTTTTGCCCTTGTCACCTCCTCCATGTTGTGTAGTAGTTTTATATGGTACATATTATTTTGCATGGAAATAATATAAAAGACTATTCCTTATACACATTAAGCTAGATGACAATTTGTTTCATTTTTTACCCAAATTGGAGCAGCAACTTTATGATTGTGACCCCGGTACAAATGGAAATTTGACTTTTTTTAAAATGTTAGCCATTTTAACCCAATTTTCAAATTTTTTAGGGTAAGTCAGAGATAGTAAAAACTATACATTTTTGGAATTATTTGACTAGACGGACCAATATGACAATATACATGTTGAACATTGATTGGAGCAGTTTATTTAAAGTTTGACCCCTGTGAAACCTTAAATTGTCCCCTATTGAAAAAGTGCACACAACAATTTTAGACATCACCTAACTACCTTGCATTGATGCGAGGGTCCATAAACTACCAAGGTTTGTCAAAGCTTAGATGTAGGGGACATGAACGATGATGTTTGGACCCAGGTCTCTCGCTCGAAATCGGCATTTACGGGGCCAGTCCGCGTTGAAAATTGCCGAATTCGCATAATTACGCACCCCAACATGTCCTGCTACCGCAGAAATTAATGTTCAAGTTGTGTATAAATAAATAATAATATTCGATAAAAGCCGTTGAGTAAATATGGCCAAATTTAAAGACGATGGTTCAACTTGTAATAAATAATTTTTTTTTTTAATTTTTTAGTATTTTATAAATGAAAGCCAAGTACTTCCCCCTGAAATGGAAATTTTAAGCTTTCATAATGGTAAGTAACAGTAAACAAAACACAGGACAACGGTAAATATTTGGTGTGGAATTCGGGGCCGTGGGTGTCAAGGGCAAAGCCCTGGTGGGGTCCAGCGCTCGCCTGGAGCTTCGGAGTTTCAGCAAAAATGCTGGCCAAAATCCGTCTAAACCACACGATTTAATGAGATTACAAGACAAAAAACATATTTTACTGCACAAAGATATGAAAAAGTAGGGGGGGTTTTGATTACATTGACCGTCCCACCTCAAAAAGTCGAGGGGATATAGGCCATGACTTTGCATGCTAACTAAACTGATGTAAAATATAATACCGGTACTTAAGAATATTAGTAATTAGGTTAAAAGTGCCCAAGCTAAAAAAAAATCCGTTAGTGCCCAAGGAGGGGGTTCCTAGGGACCCAACCCAGAAAACCACTTTCCCTTTCGAGTTTGATCATGACATTGACACAAGTAAATGGAAGTCGCGTAAGAATCACATGAAAATCCAAACTTTGACCTTTGACCTATGACCAATTGAAATTGTCACTCTCCGAAAAAAGGTGGTTCGCACATTTCCATCCTCAGCAACTCCGATATAAGATTTTGAACCAAAATAATTGATTATATCTACTCTAGAATAACCAATTAAATAATTATAGCACAATAGAGCCAAATTTATACCATCTTGAATTTTTCTCAGAAAGTTCAAATTAACCTTGGTCTTTCCCATACATAGACTTACACAGTTAAGAGCACAGTCATGACAAAATTAAAATTGATGCTATCAGCATATAAAGGGTTATTTGATTTAAGTATTATCAATTAATAATTAATTGCTTCCTAAGGTATATACCTAAGCAAATAAATACCAAGATTTAATTACTTTAATTTTTTAATTAGTAAAATATCTTGATTTTTTCACTCCCGTTAGTACCCAAGGAGGGGGCTCCTACTCCTAGAGACCTAACCTAATCATGCTAATGAAGCCGTGGGCAGATTTAAATTTGTTGGTATCAGGAGAAGCGTAATCATAAATCAGACAATTAGCAAAAAACTCCTTGAAAAAATTCATTGCGTAACCGAGAAATCGCAAAAAAAAATTAAATGTTGGGTCCCGTGGAACCCCCCCACTTGGGCACTTAAGTGTTTTTAAGAGAATAAAAAGATTAAAAAGGCTGCGCCTGAGCAGCTTGCACAACAACCAACAACAAGAATGGCTGTGAATATCCTGCATCCGATGTAGCCTTTCAATTCTACTTAGGTCGATATTAGGGCTCTCTATGGGTAAATCCAAAACCCCTCTTATGTATTCCTCTAATTCATTTGCATTAAAGAGGGGCAAAATCCAAAATAACAGCAGTGCAAAAATGAAACAGAGATAGCCATATCTATGAAACTGTGATAATGTTGCTGACTAAACTCATAATTGAGATTGATGCAGCTTTAAAAACGCGCACATGTATTCGTAATATGCCCGTTTCCCAGAACATGCTAAGACCCTGATGGCGCTTCTGGGGTAGCTGTTCTTTAAATTAATTCTCGGCGAGTTTAAGAAATCTCAAACAGTGCTGTAAACTCGTCGAGTGGCGGCGCTGTAAAACTTGGGATGTTGCGCTACAATTCCAAACTCGGATTTCGGCGCTGTAAACTCGAGGTGTAGCGCTGTAAACTCGAGACGTAGCGCTGTCAACTCGAGGCGTAGCTCTTGTCAACTCGAGGTGTAGCGCTGCAAACTCGCAATGTAGCGATATAAACTCGAGGTGTAGCGCTGCAAACTCGCAGTATAGCGCTGCAAACTCTCAGTATAGCGCTGCAAACTCGCAGGATAGCGCTGCAAACTCGCACTATAGCGCTGCAAACTCGCAGTATCGCGCTACAAACTCGAGGTGTAGCGATCCAGTAGCGATGCAACTGGGGTTGCGGCGA
>JAMKCH010014601.1:0-25299 GCA_023653785.1 Ophioderma brevispina
AGGTCATAATCGGCCCGATTTAATTTTCAGAAATACCGATCATATCGGTTATTCTCTACTTTGGACTCAAAAGTGAAATTTAGTGACCTTTTGATGCATTTTTAGGCCGTCATCCGATGCATTCGGAAAGACCATTATGTGGGTATGATTTGTGTGTCTGTGTTTCCGTGTATCTGCGTGTGTGTGTGTAATGTATTCTTGTATTTACTATTTAAAAACAAAGAATCAGAATATTTTCTGCAGGTTGAAGCCAAGTTTTTAGCCAACACCCTCAAGTCACAGATACTCAACAACTGAACAAGACTTATCTGCTTATCTTGTACACAAAGTTTTGACCATGGCCCTAAAAGATAGCGAACATTAATATCCCTCAGCTACTCGTCTTCTCCACATACCGCTGGCCATAGCTGCCACCAGCTCACAGATCCATGCCTTTTTGAGCTAAATAATTAGGCTGATACTGTAAAGGTGCAACGGAGGCGATTTTGAGCGCCACCCAATATTGCTGCTCATAATAGTTAATTTATATAGATTAGACACTGAATAGATTTCTTCTTGTATTTCGCTACCCGAAATGTCTTAAAAGTAGAGAAGAAAAGGTCGATTTTGATTTGCTGTATATTTCAATGTAAAACATAGGCTGAAATTTTTTGTATTTGCTCCTATAGTGAAATTAGAAATGTCACAATTTTTGTACCAAGGCCAAACAGTTTCTCAGCCCTTAATCCTTTTAGATGGGGATATTTTTGATGGAAAGCCTTACATCAGGACCAAAATCAGTACTTTCGATTTTTTTTGGGATACCTGATATGTGAAATCTCTCGTTGCACCTTTAAAGAAAATGAAGCCACACCTTTCGTGAAACCAAGCTATTAGGAAACAAGAAGTGTGAAACCAGCTACTTTATGAATTGGTGACCAGAGGAGATCCAATTAATTTTTTACTGAAGTTCCCAAGTGGGCTATTAGAATAATTAGTGGACCAATTTGATTTGGCTACTAACTGTTTTGCCTACAAGTGACCACTGATAAGGCATATGAAAGTTGATGTTATGTTTCCCGTAACCCGCCCGCGTTATGATTTTCTGCCCGCGTTTGAGATGCTGAAATCCCCCAAAAGTTAATTATTTTGTATTTTAAAGAAAATATATAAAGGTTTCTTCTTGTGATCACATCTTGTGAGTGAATTTATAGATTTTAAACCAAAATCACAGTTTCCAAAGTCATTTTCTAAATGTAGGGTCGGTGTGTTTGGACAAAATATTGTAGTTATTACGAGGATGTGAAGGTTGGTGAAATGGCTGTTATCAAAATTAAGAATAATGATAATGACAAATAAAGTAATGCCTCATTATGATTGCACTGTTACGGGAAAACAATTCAACATTGACTTTCATTGCCTAATTACTAGTGTAAAAGCCTACGCACCATTGAAGCTAAAGTCATGTTATTTTACTGTCGGTCTGAAGAAGAGTAGGGCGTAAGTTGTAGAAAGAACGTGCCCCCCCCCGTAAAAGAGCAAAGGCTACCATAGTTTCACTCCAGAGCCACCAGCCTTGGACAAGGCTAAGCAAAATGAAAGAATCTGAACAATTCCATTGTATAGCCCTGCAGGACTGATTTTTTTTTTCAATCAACCCTGGAGTACCCCACATACCATTGGTCCAAACCCAACCCTACCCAACATTTTTGTGTCGCCTTTTCTTTGAACGAATGTTTACGGAGGCACTAGTCCACATGTTCGTGTGTCCGTATGTCCGTCTGTATGTCTGTCCGTAGATAGGTTAACTTTTTAAAAATGCTCTGCAGGATAAACTATTATCTCGATTTACTTCAAACTTGTAGGATGATAGAGTGAGGTGCCGCAATTATGTGTAGCTTTTGGACTGCATTATTTGCCATATTCATTGAATTTTAATTAGCGTATTTGCATATTTTTCGGGAACATTTCGGTTAACCTTTTGTGAAATGCTCTGCTGGTACCGCTAATACCGATTTACTTCATACTCGGTAGGGTGATAGAGTGACGGTGCCAGATATTATGTGTAGCTTTTAGGTGCATTATTTGCATATATGAATATAATTAGCTTATATTGGTTCGCGTCAAAAGGATAAACCCTTTCCCCGCAAGGATTGGTGCAAGTTATCTGGCGTTCCGTAAGGCGTATAATGATGTAACTGGGGAAGGAAGCGGGTTAAAGAGTTCTCGACATACCTTATTAGATGTTGTTTGGAAAAATTTGGCCCGAATTACCATATTGCAATGAGCTTAATTGATATGCAAAAATCAGCGTAATCGCTATATCTTTGAAACGGGACATCGAATATGACAACATTCCTTCACTGCACAAAAACCCATTATGGTGCGCATCTTCTGTGCCATTTGAAAGTTCCTGATTCATGCGGCTAGGTATGACAATGAGCTCATTAAAGGGGATGGTCTCGGTTAAGTATATAAAAGTTTCATCTTGATAGACTGCCTCACCCAAACCCCCATCTGTAAAGTTTTGTGCCGATTTATTGCAAATCCGTTTTGATGTGACAGCTAGAAGTAGAAACGTGATTTTGGTGAGCCCATAGAGTACTCGCTTAAAACTAATATGGTTCGAACACAAATGGAAGTACACTTTTTGCCTCATAACATCCAAACCAAACATCATTTACCCCTACGATTTCACAGGGTGGTAAATGAGAAAAAATAGTTCGCTTTTTTTGATACCAAAATTTCGACCACTTCAGGTAAAATCGGGGCTTCTGGGGACGAGGGGGGGCTATCAGCGATCGGGCCATGGACCTTTAAAAATATGCATAATTGCTGTATCGATTAAACAATACATCGGATGTGCAAAAATCCTTTGCTACATGAGAGCTCATTTACATGACATACATACATCTTGTGTGTGATCATATGGAGGGGGGGAAGGGTGGGGTGTTGGGGACGAGGCAAGGGGGGAGGGTGCGTCGGGGAGGGGTGGGGTGGTCGGGAGGGCTCGGGATGGTGTGCATCTGGGTGGGGTCGTGGTGGTTCTGGTGGTGGCGGAATCGGGTGACCTCATGTACAATTGGTGACTTCGTGTGACATTTGTGGCCCCATGTGACCATGGTGACTCACATTGACCTTGCTTGGACCTCACATCACTTTAGCCCATTCACAAATCGTTGTGCCGGGGAGCAGTCGGGGGGTGGGATGCGATGGGGAGGTTGTGGGTGGTGTCAGGGAGGGGAGCAGGGTGGGGTGCATCAGGGCAGGGGTGGGGTGACTCTGGTGACCCCATGTGACTTTGTGACCCCAGTTGGACCCTTTGTGACCACCTGCCGGACCATGTGACCTCAGGGACCCCATGTGACCTCAGTGACCCCTGTGACCTTTGGGACCCAGTGGACCGCGGACCATGTGACCTCGGTGACCCATGATGACCTCGGGACCCCATGTGAACTCGGTGACCAATGTGACCTAGGTGACCCCCTGTGACCTTGTTGACCCCATTGATGTCCTTTGGACCCCTATGAACCTTTGATGACCCCATGGTTCCTCAGTGACCCCATGTGACCTAATGTGACCTTTGTGACCCTAAGCGGACATGGTGACCCCATGTGACCTGGGGACCCCCATGTGACCTTGGTGACCATGGGTGACTTGGTGATCCCATGTGACCTTTGTGATCCACTGTGACCTTGGTGACCTCATGTCACCCTGATGCCCTCATGTCACCTTTTGACCCCCATTCACAAACCGCGATGGCAGACGACACTATCTAGTGCCAACGCAGCGATGTATTTTTCCGATAACATTTCGGTAAACACTTTTTTTAAAATGCTCTGCTGGCTAAACACATGCACGATTTAAATTTCAACTCGGTAATTTTTTGTATAACAACTGTTCTTCTCTCAGTGGCATTTGTGCTCTTTCTAATCATCATTTGCCAAACTTCATCATAAGCACGTGATCGCGCAACCAGGCACACTTGTGGTTTCGAGAACCGCCTGTTTAAATAACTTGGTGCTCCCCGACCCGCAATTTTTACTCCTAGACCAGACCGGACTGGACCCTCACAGTTTCTCCAGTTGAATGATCTGTGTGAACATTACCTTTCAAATTTTCATCACATTCATTTTAGGTGTTAATACTTGGTAAATTAGGTGTGGTGTGGTGCTCAGATCTCATGGTCCGATTGCTAATAGCTTTGTCCCCAAATCCCCAAATTAAAAGTTTCAATATTTTTGGGGAAAGCTACAATATTGCTCATTTCCTGTCACTAAATTTTCAGATTGACTTAACCACAAACATGTTTGGTTTTTTTTGGTCACAAAATCTTGAGAAACCATTGGTTCCAATATAGAACAAGAGATTGCAATCAAAGCAGCAAGCACAGGAACCGAGGTCCCGGACACGTGGTCTACATTCATCACTTCAAGGAAAGATAAAAGAACAAGAAGAAGTAGTATAATAACATGATATTTTTTATGACTATTGACATCAACAATGAAAAGCGGGTACTTTCCTGGGGGGGGGGGGCAACTCAACTTTTTTTCAGTAGGGATGTGCGGCCCCAATTTTACGAATTGGGGGCTTGGGAACAGATTTTGTCTCCGAAAGTAGGGGCTTGGGAACTGACATTTTGAGATTTGCAGGCTTGGGAGCTGAAATTTGGCTAAAATTCGGCTTCTGTCTGAGGCCAAATTTTCTAAAAAGGGGGACCTTAAGAACTGAAATATGCTCCAACTGGGGGTCTTGGGAACGTGCTCGAGAGACGCGGAAAAAGGGGTCTTAATGGCCGCACATAACCCGTACTCTTTCCAATGGCAGTGCCCCCGGAGGGGGGGAGGGGGTTAGGTACTTTCTGAAAAAACTGACTCGTGTGATGAATGTAATGTGAGTATCGAGAGTAAGGTGACATCTAAGAGTGGATTTGATCAGAAAATGTCACTTTTACAAAGTGATTGGTTCACAACTAATTAAAGAAATATCAGTGATTCACCAAAAAGAGTCAAAATATTAAAAAAGACAAAAAAACAAAAAAACTAAAAAATCAATAAAATAATTATTTTACAAGAAAAAATTGAAACTGTTTAAAATGAAGTTATTTTATTGACAATTTTTGACAGAAAAGGAAACGAAAACAGCAGTGTTCCAAATATCTAAACTCCATTCAATTATGTGTTGTAGTTAGTGTCCGTACTGACAGAGACTGACTGAAGTAAACTGTGCTTATTAGGTTTCTTTTAAAGACACTATCAGTGATTTGAAAAATATTTGCAATTTGCAGGAATAGCTTCAAAGTGAAGGATAAGTCTGTAGAATTCTCATAAGTTACCTTTTACAGCTGAAAAAAAAAAAAAAAAAAAACTTTCTGAAAAAACTGACTTCTGTGTGATTAATGTAATGTAGGGAGTATCCGAGAGTAAGGTGACATCTAAGAGTTGGATTTTGATCAGAAATGTCACTTTTAAAAGTGATTTGGTTCACAACTAATTAAAGAAACTATCAGTGATTCACCCAAAAGAGTCAAAATATCTACAATTTGCAGGAATAACTTTAAAGTGAAGGATAAGTCAGAAGTTATTTTTACAACTGAAAAATTGACAACTTTACAACTGAAGTTATTTTATTGACAATTTTTGACAGAAAAGGAAGAAAACAGCAGTGTTCAAATATCTAAATCTCCATTCAATTATGTGTTGTAGTTAGTGTCCGTACTGACAGATACTGACTTAAGTAACCTGTGCTTATTAGGTTTCTTTTAATCTTATCACTTGCGGGATAGGTTAGGATACTTATACTTGTTACAAACATGCCACAATCTGATTTTTGATGATTTTTCTGATATACCAAATCACTGAGAGTGCCTTTAATATGCATGGTGATCATTTTTCCTCATTTAATAGCGTAAATAAAGAACTTTTTCAGAGGGATTTTGGGGACACACGGTCCATACCTTAATTGCGTGGTTATGATTCATGTATTACATGTATTACACCCCCTATCACCTTGCCAGTAGATATCATTGGCGTGCCCAGGATCTCACACCAATGCAGCAGGGGCGCTTAAGGCCCCTGGTGGGGTTTGGGGGAAGCCCAGATAAAATATGCATTTCAAGCAAATTGGACATCATTTTGAACCATATTGTGGTGCAACCTGAAGCCTATGGCAGAGTCTCCCCCCCCCCCCCAAGGTTTACCTAACAAGGCAGACTGCAATATCTTAACATATAAAGTTCTTAATACACTGGCACCATCTGTCTTAATGATCTTTTTCATTCAATAATAACCACTATAATTTTCGCAGAAGCTAAATACAAATATCACATTCCTAAACAAGAACTGTTAAAAATAACGCAGTATTTCTTACCAAGTGGTATGTGCAATTGAATTGAACAATTAGATTATGAATTACAGAAAATCATCTTCTCTACACATTTTTAAATCTAAACTTAAAAATAATTGCAACACCTAATGGCTCTTACAAGCTCACGTTTTCACAATTTTACCAATTCTGCTTTTACATATGTACATGTACATTAACACCCAATTACCCAGGTCAATTTTACATGTACCTTGGTTTTAACCATGTATGGTTATATAATTTATATTTTTGCCTCACGGCCCTCATTGAAAAACAACTAAACAACCTGTTGATTGTGTTTCCTGAATAATAAGCTTGAGTTGATTGATTGATTATGGGATAATGTGAGGACTTACCACAAGATCACAATAATACCACAACTTTCATTGTACTTGCACTTCCATAGACCCCAAACTACCACTTTGATTGTGGTGTACGTGGTATATGCTAGTAGTTAGATAAATCATAACTAATACATAGTAGAGTTAACATCATTTTGCCACAAATACCACGTAACCAACAAAAAAACTGCACATATGCCACAATTCCCCAACTATGGGATATGTCACTGATAATTCACATACCATAAACTACGAACAAAGATTGTAGATTCTGTAATTAACCATATCCCATAAAATATTACAATATTACATTGTGTGGTGTTTTGTGGGCTAGAGCCTTGTTGTACACTCCTCTGCACTCCCTGGATATGCCCATGGATAGGGTATGCATTTTTAAACAATTACTGTAAATTCTGCAATTTATACTGGGCTTAATGCAGTATGTTTGGTGTTATTTTGTTTTTATGCTCATGCAATACCATGTTTTACTACGTGCTAGCATAGCATGCATATTTGCCATCAATTGCGGATTATGCTCTGCAATAGTAAATGCAATGCCTGGCAGACCTCAGTTTACAAATGAGTAGTTAATCTATGTCCCTACTTTTAACCAATCAGATAACGGGGATCTTAAAAATGAGGTCTTTAACACCCTCTATTGCCCTATCTCATTAGACATCTGTGTAAACTACATATTAAGTCTTCTTTGCCAACAGTGAAATTTCATAAATGTGATGTGATCTGAGAAAACCCGCCACATATCGCACAGGGTAGTTTTGAAAAAATAAAGAAAAAAGCTTAAAATCTGTTATATTGTACTTTATTTTTTCTCAGATTGTATAAGGCGTAACTTATGACATGTGTATCAAAGAAGAAAGAAGTAAACAGTTATGGAAACTTAATATTTCAAACTCTGCAGTGATAGTAAAAACTCAAAATATAAGTTCCCCACCATGTGGTGGGTTTTCCCAGATCGCATCACATATTTGCTTATAGCTAGTGGAAAATAATAAAGATCAAGTGTCAAAAATGTGATTTTGCTCTTTATAATATTCTGGGGTGATTGATTGCTAGGACGCAGTAATCTTAACTATCTTTAGCACTAGCATTTATTGCATGGCTAAGTAAAAAGGAACTTATACAGATGATGAACGTTTTCATATGGCGTACTCGCCAGTGGCGTAACGGGCCTGCAGCTCTGAGGGCAAATTTCCCAGTCTTGGAAATCTTCCCTCTTGGAGGGGTCAAATCAAAAGGGCTAATTTTTCCGGCCAGAGGGATAAAATGCGGATGATTTAGCATTAGATTTTGCATTTTTTTCCACGGCCAAAAGTCGTCAGGGGGGGGCAGCCTGCCCCCCCCCACCCAACCCCCCCCCCCCCGCCTATTACGCCACTGGTACCGCATCACGTAGAATAGAAGCACTTCCATACACAATCTGTAGCAGTGCTTTAGAAAAATGATTCGCAAATATTCTGAGTGATAATAAAAATTGTTTCATATTATCCTCACTCGTAAACCTGTGCACACACTTACCTGGGAAGGTCTTTTATAATTATAGTTGCATAAAATTCATAATTAGTACTAATCTGAGGTACAAAATACAGGGAAAATTCATATTCTTCCATATCGTCGGGTGTATTACCTAGTGACGGATGTTGAATTGTTATCATTTTTACGAAATTAAGGGAAATGGTACTAAATACCAAAATCTTTAAACATGCCAAGTGCCGAAACTTGCAAGCACTTCATTAATTAATATCTTAATTAGAAATTTTGCAATTTGACGTATGTTGCATAACAGAGATTTTGGTGTATTACATAGTGACGGATGTTGAACCCTCTGTCAAAGAAGTGTACACTTGATTTCCCACCAAGGATTTTTAAATACTAGTAAATATTCTCATCTTAAATTTGTAACTGACACAAGCAAAATATGTAATTTATAAGTATCGATATTAGTAAAAAATATATATTATATTTTCAGTTTGAAGCGTTGAATCGCGGCAATCCACTCAACATCCGTCATTATGTAATAAACCAAATTGATCAGATTCCCGATGACGGACGTTGGTTTGACGGATGTTTACAAAATGCCGATTGCTGTTTTCCATAATGACGGATGCTGAATAACGCTTTAGTATTGTCACGGACCGAGGTGTTGAAAATTAAAGGCACTGGTTTGCTTTATGAAAATAAAAATGGGATAACTAAATATACAAAAGGCACAAAAATGCAATTCATATTCGTTCAATTCAAATTCATTTCAATGACAAGTTGTGATTGATTTTGAGAAGCATTTGCCATTGGCACAAACTTTTACTTGTAAATTTCCGTAAAAGACATAGTTTCCTTTAATTATTGCACAAACAGTTCTCATTTAAAATTAATCCTGTGACCGAGATTGGTTAGATCCACCAGCCAGGTACGCATCGACGGCTGGGTGACGATAAATAAAACCAACTTCAAGGCCAACAGGAATAATGATTTTTTTAAATATTAAACACCTAAAAACATTGGCCAAATACAATTCACAGAAAATTATCCACAAACAAACAACTCAATGTTTTTTGGCTACTCATTCTCGAAAAGGAAATGCCAACTCATAGATTCATTTGCACAGCAACAATTACGACATCAAGATTTCAGGACGCGACTCCATTAGTTTAATGCAAAACTTAACCCTAAATTTATAATCCTTAATTACCTTAAAAGAAACTTAACGGGCGTACACATCATGCCAGCCCAATTGCACAACGCTCAAAATTGCACAAACGCAGGTGCATGCAAACCTGACATTCATGAAAATATTTCAATACAAATCTTAAATTAGAAATGTGCAAAAAGGCAAATATTGGGCGGGGTTTATTTACATGAGGGCCCAGCCTACCCACTATGCCCAATATTTTTAGTGCAAACTAATTGATAACAATTGCAATCATGAGCGGGGCTTTAATGAACAGACGCCGCCCCCCCAGCCATTCCTGATGCCAGAACAAACAAATACGAAACGCGTAAAATATCAAACACTTGGTGCCGGTAGGCTCATTTTGAAGGCAAATGACACTTTGCAAAAGCTGCACACTGACAAGTGAAACTTCGCTAAATCTGTCTACGCGACTGACAGACAATATAGACAATTGCGTGCTACGATCCAAATGATGCCACACAAAATTAAATACCCAGCTTGCAAAATGCCCACATGCATCAAGACAACGTTGTTGAAACTAGAACCTGCATGGAATGCCACAAATCCCCAAAGAAGCAAAGATTCAATTTAACCCACTTTAAATTTTAAAACCTAGGCATTTGTATAAATATCGTCACCTTTAAACTCCTGGTCGCGTGTAGGTCCCATAACTTAAATCAAAAATGGCGGTCTTTTCTAACATTAACAAAAAAATAAACAAACACGTGACATTCGAACTGCCACAGGCCTCGAAAGTTACCGCGGAGGAGCTCAGTGCTCATCTTAAGAACTCCAGCAGCTAGAAATTCTATCTAGGCCAATCGTACAGCCCAATTATCAAAGACACTATACGCCTCAACTGAAAAGGTTGGGAGTCCTGCCACAAACTCCCAGGCGCTGCCACCGCCTATACTACAAGAGAGCGCTGAGCGCACAGAACCTCGTGCAGTATAAAACCCCCCTTTTGAAAGGCTACCACTTACCACTGGCAATGACCTTTTAAAGAGGAATTTAAACAATAATTTAAAACAACAAATTTATACAAAATTGCCAAAACAGTGCGTCAAAATGCAATGCCTTATGTGAAACTAATCCCTGAAACATTTTACTTAGGAAAATAAACAAATCCCATCCATAATAAAAATATGAAAACCTGCACCCCGAAAAAATATGGCATTTCCATGAAAGTTCCACAAAACAAACATTTACACCCTAATGCATATGACACAGTCACAGGCAAGAACTACAAAACCAAATTCTGACCTTGTCTGTGAACAAAACATGGTCAGAGCAGAGTTTAATTTTTAAGGATTGAAAAAAATACAATGAACCTGCGCAGAACTTGATATCAGCTCTTTTAGGCCTGGCAAATGTATTTAAGCAATCTTGTACACCAAACCCGCAAGCACGTCGGGTACTTGAGACATTGTTGCCATACTAAACCCTAACCACATTGGAATTGGTACCAGGTCCCTAAAACTGGTTCCTCGGGCTGAATAGCGTGACAAATGCCAAAAGCGTGGGTTAATTACAAAAAATGAAAATCCTTTAAATTTATTGACAAACATGGGATAATTCAGTATTCTGCCACAACAATCCCCCACACTTGCCAGTCATCCCGCCCAAGCAGCCGAATTGACAGGGTTGTGGCACAACACTAAATTCTTTCCACAAACATAGCAAACTGCTAAATGCCCCAAAGCCTGGACCAACACTCATGTTTGTCTCTACCGTATGCCAAACATCAAAATATCAGTACCATTTCGCACAAAGTTATTCAAATCACTTTGCAAAGTCAGGCAGGCAAATGTCCAAACAAACCTATTCAAAAATTCAACAACCTAGATTTTAAGACAGTTGATCAGATAATTAATAAAACATGTTAATAACAAATAAACTTAATTTAATTTGAAGTTTGCGGTAAAATATTGGCAATGGCAAAATGTCAGGATATGCAATAAATTTAACAAAAAATTTAGCAACATACCCTACATACAGATAACTTACAATCCTTGCCACTTAATGCACTCTCCTTCACAAAAAAGTGGTGAAAACATCCCCATAATAAGTCAATAAAATTGTCCACACCTACATCAGAGCACATCCTTTCTTTCAGACTCCAGTCACACACTACAGGCCAGGGCCATACATAACACAACAACACAAAAACACAAGATACCAAATAGATCCAATCACAATAGAGAGAAAGGTTAGCAGATGCAGAGAGTAGAGGGGAAGCTAAACAAAGGAAAGAAATCACCAGGATTATGACCAAACAAAAGGAAAAATGTCAGGGCCAGAGGAAAAGTTTTGTAGAGCAGTAAAAGAAGCATACAAATAGTGAGTGACTAGACCTTCAAAACAATTTGTAAATTATAATACATTTCTGAAAAAATAACATTGTGACGTATAGGGGAAAATTCAACATCTGTCAATATGTCATGAACGTAATCGCCGATTTGCGTATTGTTTGGTGTGACGGATGTGATTGTCAACTTTTACAATGTATTCCATGTTATCAGTTAAGAAGTCATGAATATTACCTAAATAACATTTCCAGTTGTTAATTTCGTTCTTAATAGGATTTGATTGTTGACGTATGTGTGGGTGTATACGGACCCCATGGAGAGTTCCGTTCGATTTTGCAAAGCGAGTTTCTCGAAACAAAAATTCGTATTTGTTAACATCCGTCACTATGTAATACACCGGACGATATAAAAATGCATCGTTCCCAAGTGATGAAAGCGATGATGACTAGATTGCCTACTTCAGCTTGTATTCAGCAAATTGTAGATGTATAATATTTTTAAAAAAAAAAAAACACCCCCTTTTTTTGCAAATCAGTGTCGATGATTTGTAATTATAAGGACATTAGCAACAACTTGGAGAGTAATCTGGTTGTATTTTATTCAGTAAATTGCTGCCTACACATTTTTAAATACACTGTTATGCAAACCTAAAATCGAGTGGTCCGTAAAGAACACTTCATTCCGATTAAAGAATGAATCTGATTTGCTCGTATATTTGGGTTGCATTGCGGAAATATGCATGGCTTAGGCTTTATAATCAAGGAGTGATTGTGAGTGTTGCCAGTAGCCTGTTGGTGGTTTTTTTATGTGCAGTGTTGCAGTATCACAGTGATGAAATTTTTCTAAAGTGAGTGAATGTGGATATTAGGTCATTATATCCCTCCTTTTATGTTATTGTTTACACATTTGAACATTCAAGGTTGTATATGACGGGTTACAAAAATAGCTACCTTTCCATTGGTTTCTGTGTTGATTGGTCATATATTCTTTTATATATTGAGCTCAAAAAGCCGAAGAACCGCGAAATTCTAGTTCCAGATTGTTTTTGCTCCAGGACCATAGGCTCCTGGACCATAATGATCCTGGGACATTATGGTTCTGCAGGCGGGGCGGCCAAGCTGCATTCATTACAGCAACTTGCCAAAAAATGTCAAAAGAAATACAGCAATACGGAGTGCAAACCACCAAACAATTTGAGGTGCTTGATGTGGGTCGGTATGGGTGTTCCCCTAAACCTACGAGTTCATCCCGTCCGTTATTAATCACAAAAAAAATCGGAATAACCCTTCCAATGGAGTTGACTTCAGCTCCAACGGTTTTGGAATAAGAAAAATTACTTGACAACATCATAAAAAATTCAGAATTTTCGTCAAGGATTTCGCTGTTACGTGTAAAACCAAGGCGACGTCTGAAATTGGGATTCTTGGCCGTCCTCCCCTGATGGTTCTGGAGCATAATTTCGGCCAAAATCGCCAAAATTTTGAATTCTTGAGGAAGGAGGTGTCTCTTGGGCTAGATGGCACAAATCACGCTCTAAGAAGATTACAATGCGCTTATTGTGCAGAAAGACAAACTCAGTAAACTATCAGTGTCGATTGCTAAATTCACTTTTCTACTGACTTTCTTTGTCGTAGTACTAAGGATCAGGGCTCGATTTAGCACTGGCCCGCGGCCAGTGAAATTACTGTGGGCCAGTAGATCAACTGAGCTTGGCCCGTCGGTGGCCAGTTGAAGTTTCAGAAATGTAGGTTTGCGAGTATTGATTAATAAAATTCCAGTTTTACCTCCATGTTGAATTATCATCAAAATGCTTTAGTATTTCATTTAATATTTCACACATGTCTGCTTTTTCAAAGATCATCAGTCACTAAATCCAGATGGCTGAACTCCCAGCTGGCACAACTTTCTAAACACAGATGGATGTGTTAGTCCCTCTGTCAATCATATAGCGTTTATGTGCATACGAGCGAGGGCCAGTAGGTCCCTAGGCTTCGTGCATGAGTGCTATTCACAAAAAGTATGATCTCACATTTATGAAAATTATAACACAACAAAAAAATCATGCTGCTTCGCTTCCTTTTAACTGCAGTGTTCAGCAGAAATGAACCATTTCTTAATTGCAGTGGACCAGGACCCTTACAAGAAACAGGATTAGAAAGGCGTTCCTATAAAAAAAGATGCAAAAGAGCGATAGAAAAGAAATGACCCGAGATTATCTCAGCTATCTCTCAAAGTGACAACTGAAGACTGGCAAAATAATTGTGTTTTGTAGGAACATGAGGAGTAAATTTTTTCAAAATAATTTGTACTGTGTACAAACGACAATGTACGTGATGGGAAAAAATTGAGTATAAAGTCAAATGCAAAAAAGGGTACACAAAATAGACAAAGATACTGAAGCCCTGGGGAGGAGGGGTTCGGGGCATGATCTGCAATGGCGGTAACGGGGATTTGCGTTGTTTAAGACTCCAGTTCGTAGCATCTTTGCCTCCTCTACTTTTGCCAAACAAAACTGCAGATTTAGCTCCATGGGAAATGTTGCCAGTTCATATCTCCAAAACCTCTAATTTGACCTAAAATGCAGTTCTAAGTCATATATTGAAAAAAAACAAAACAAAATCAGTTCCAGAATCAAATTTATCAAAAGAATAAGTTCTAACCCCAAGTTGGCGCTTTGTGTTGCACACCCAATCCTAAGTTGAGTGTTTTTCAGGCACTGAGGGCTCCAAATATAGGGCCTTTTGTATTTTGACACTTTCGGCCAATTATCAACGTTTGGCGTAAGCAAGAAATTCATGACCATAGATTGGAAAATGGTTGGGCCAGTGGTTTCACTGCAGGGCCAGTACGTTTCCTAGTTCACTGGCCCGACGGGCCAGTACAGAAAAAAAAAATAAATCCACCCCTGACTAAGAGATGTTCATCACACTAAAAAGACTTTTGAATTTCATATTCAAGAGCTTTTGCCGTAGTGCTAACTCTGATGTGATAGTTGCCAATGGGATCTCTTAGTGTAAAGGTTGAAAATATTAGGGACAATATGACAAGCTGCATCTCATCCAGGAGAATAGGATTGGCAAATGCTATATGTCAGGTTTAAAGCACTCTCTAGGTTCTGAAATAATTGGCAAAATGTCAACAAGGCTTGTACTATGGACACACTTCCTCCGGTCTCATTTAATGGTGCAAGTAGAGAATTCACATATCAGGTGGCCCTAAAAAAATCAAAAATTCGATTTTGCCTGATGTAAAGCATCAAAAATATTCCCCATCTGAAAGGATTTAGGTGAGAAATGTTTTCTTGTACAAAAATTGTGAAATTTCTAATTTGTATAGGAGCCCAAATTACAAATTTTCAACATGTTTTTACATAGATAGAATAAAGCAAATCAAAAAATTACACTTTACTCTTTTAAGACAAATCTGTGCATAATAGCAAGGTAAGAAATCTATGTCTAATCTATATGAAATTACTATATGACATAATAGTTGGGTGCCTCAAAAATGTTGAACCCTTTAAACGAACTTGAAATGTCTATTACATTCATCACCAAGATTGTACAACAGTTCTATTTGACAGGCTTACTTGAAGCATCTATCATTACTGTACTGCGAAGTGGGATATGGATTTCAGAGGTATTACGGCAGTTGCCAATACCAAATTCATTGCGAAACTGATGAGAAGGCAGCATCACGTCAGGTAATAACAGCATATTGGTGATCAATGATCTTGTTGAGCCATTGCAATCTGCATGCAAAGCCACCATTCTACTTGAGACAGCTCTTCTCCAGTATAGAATCCACATTCTTCAAGGCTTGGATGCTAATAAGGCGAGTGTTACATTCCTAAGACCCAACCCAAGACCCAAATATAAAATTAAGGACACAAAAATTAAGACCAAAACCTAACACCCAAAAACCTAAGACCCAAAACCTAAAACCCTAAAAACTTAGACCCCCATCTCAAATTCAATAACATTTTTGGCTGCCAAAAAAGCGAGGGTCTTAGTTTTGCATTGGACAAGGGTCCAACTACAAAAACTAGACCTGTATCGCAAATGTCCACTTAAAATACATTTTGCACCAAAAAAGGTTAGGGTCTTAGTTTTGTTAGTTTGCCCTATACCAACTACAAAACAGGGCCGTCCCAAGGGGGAAGTGTGTGGACACCCCTCCCATGTACAAAATGTGGTCGGCAAAAATGTTGACTGTCGGCGATAAGGGTATAATGTCTGCGCAACTGATTGATGGGGGGATTATCGGCGGTGCTCTCTCCACATCTGTTGTTTGTTTTGTTCCATAGCTGGTGAATGACTGGCTGTCGCTTGTGGTGGACAAGCCCCCCCCAAAAAAAAAAAAAAAAAAAACGAAACGAGTGAACAAAATTTTGGGTCTACCTGGCGAGCGCAGCAAGCGAGCCTGAAAATTTGATCATTCTGGAATCCTGCCCACGATTTTGTTGGCAACACAGACTCAACACCCCCCCATTAAAATTGTCTGGGGACGCCCCTGACTACAAAACTAAGACCCTAACTCTTTTGGCACCAAAATGTATTGAATTATAGACGGGGTCTAAGTTGTGGGTCTTAGTTTTAGGTTCTTAGGTTTTGGGTCTTAGGAATGTATACACCCCAGATAAGGTTGTCTTGCTAGTATTGCTTGACTTAAGTGCTGCCTTCTATACCATTGACCATGATATTTGATTAAAAGGCTTGAAACCAGTTTTGGCATCACAGACACTATTCTTACCTGGTTTAGATCATATCTCACTGACAGAAGTACCCGAGTGACTGTTAACCATGAAATGTCCAAGCAGCATATTTTCAAATACTCTGTTCCTCAGGGCTCCATTGTAGGCCCGCAAGGTTTTGTATTATACTTGCCCAGTCATTGACATTATTAGGAATCATGATCTTAACTTTCACTCGTACGCTGATGATACTCTGCTTTTCAGTGAGTTTAATCCAAAGATTCCAGGTGGTTGTGAGCATGCTCTTCAGAAACTTTCATATAAACACCTGGATGTCAGATAACATGCTGCAGATGAATCAAGAAAAGACAGAATTTATTGTCTTTGCTATGCGCAATGTTTTGAAAATCTACCTCCAATACGATTAGATCAGGGTGACACATGTTCCTACATCTGTGTATGTAAAGAACCTTGGGGTTATGTTTGATTCCACGAGTATGTCCAATCACATCGGAGCTATCTGTAAGAGTGCAAATACCATATTCGTAATTTATGGCGTAAACGTAGGTTTATCACTTTTGATGCTTGCAACCATGCTGTATGATCTTTGGTCTTGTCCTGCATTGACAATGCGGGACAGGGAAATGGTGTTCATTTTCTGTTTGACAGTGTTTCTAGACTGATTTTTGTCCGCTGAACAAGATTGCACCAGCAGGTTTGTCGAAAAATATGCCCAAAGTGGTCCCTGGGGGTGGGGAGGGGAAAAGTTAACTTTGGTATATATTGACCAAATTTGGTGTTTTTGGTATCTATTTATAGGTTTTTGGGCATCTATTTATAGGTTTTTGGGCATTACAAGTTGATTAAAACAGCTTTCAAAATCCCAAATAGCTGCCTTATGTCCCAAATTCAAAATAGCTGCCCAACAAGTGAGTTTTGGAGCATTAGGTGTATGATGACCATAGAGCTATAATATTTTAGGTCCATGATGATGACCAATTGGGCGATTTTTGGTTTCAATTATAAATTGTTGGCATCACGAGATGTTTTAAGCAACTTACAAAAATCAGAATGGCTGCCATATGTCAAATATTCAATTTCCAAAGTTTTTCCAACTTGCCCCAAAATGTAATTTCTTCAAGCTTGGTGTGTGTTGTCACTTTTCTGTTACTTGGTGTCTATCTTTAGGTCATTAGCATCACAACTTGGTGATGATTTTCAAATAAAAAACATTGTCATTTAAGCAATAAAAGCACATTTTTTAAGGAGCGCCCCAAATTTTCCAAAAATTTTGAGATTTTGACACAGTTGCATTGGTAACTGCTAGGTAAACTACGCGTGAGTCAAAAAAAATATACACTTCTTGATATAAGGTGTGATATTACACCTGGTGACAATAGTTTTATGAATGGTTGTAACATTGATTTTATAGACAGCTTCATGCATCTTTTGATACCAAATTTATGTGTGTAGGGGCCAGGATGACTGACAGGGACAATTACGGAAAACCATGTCCAATTCCAATTGTGATTGCGCCAATGTACCCAATGAAATCACTGCGTTCGAATCATGCGATGTTTCATCTCTTTTTTATACCTATGGTTAATGGCCCGCAATCATAATTGGACAAGGTTTCAGTAATTGTCCCCGGTCAGGCATCTCATGCACCAAACCCATAAATTGATAAGATGCAGGAGGATGTATTCTATTATAAGTTACAACCATTCATGAAAGTATTAGTCACATGGAATATCAAAACTTATCAAGGAAGTGTTACTTTTTTGACCCGCACATGTATACCTGTGAAGGGTTGATCCGAAAAGTCTGTCTGTCGCAAACGAAGGAATGGTGTAATTAGATAATTAATATCGGAGATCTTGATAAATAATTCAATGGCTGATGGAAACAGCCTTCCAATATAAAATAGCCGGGCAAAAGGAATTAGCGCCATGTACGTGTCTACACTCATCTATTAGTGTTCATGGTTCAGGCAAGTCAAAGTTTTAGAGGTCATTTTGTGAGTGGCACTATTTAGAACAGACGGGCAGAAATTTAGCGTTTCCAGTTCCGCCGTTGAATTACAATCTGGGATCTCCGCGGAAGGACAAAGTTATCTGAAAAGTTCATTCATCCTGATTCAAGTGGTGTAATGTTAACAATGGTTGACACACCCAAGTTCCCTGTGATTAATACCATTCATTCATTTCTTTCATCTCATCCTGTCTCAGATGTTAACAAAATACTTCACTTCCTGTTAATGTTACCTCCTTGGCGGATACCTGTGGCACTGTAATGCAGTTAGGTCACCTCAGTCTTAAAATATCTTGTATTCAATGCTCTCTTAATTTCCATATTGATTGTGTATGTATTGATTTTGATAGGCACTCCTTCTGGTGTGATTCTTGCTTTCATAGAACATGTCTCAATGAACTTCCTTATTGTGATGAGCCATTTATTGATTATAATTGTAAAAGGTCTAAAGGTTTTTTAAAATAGCTCTCTAAAATAACAAAGTGTTAGCGTTAACAAAGTTGACCATGTTAGAGTTTACTGATCAAAATGATATGAATTCTTTTGCCTTACAGAAACTGGCTAAACAATGATGAAAGAATAGTAATATCAAATTGATGGGTTTAGGTTTGTAGGCTTGAGAGAACAACAATGGAGCATGGTGGTATATTAATGTTATGTTAAAGAGGGTATTATTGACAAAGAAAATCTGGATTGCATGATGATAATGTTGAGGCACTCGGGGTTGATGAAATCAATGTACCTCACACTAAGCTCTTCTCCTTGGAACAGGTACAGAACCACCGGACTCTCAAAGGCTTCATACTTTGAGGAAATTAGATTCAGTGTTCAAAACTACACTTCCATGTATGGATGATGTTATAAGTGTTGGTGATTTTAATTTAGATTTATGTCAAAGTGTATAGTACTAAAATTAATAATTTTATATATTTCATGTAAGGTAGCGTAGTATTGTAGCTTATTAATGATTATACAAGTTGAGTTACTGAACTACCAAAACAAAGCTTGATCTTGCTTTCGTATCTAAATCCTAACGTATTTAGGACTATGGTTGTCATAGTTTTGGTTATAAGTGATCACTCCTTAATTTAATATGTACGTAAAAATAAAAAACCTAAGTTACCATCTAAAACAATGAAGTATAGGTCCCCCCCCATGAATAACCTTAATAATAATGCTTGTGTTGATTCTATTAAAAATAAAACTTGGGATATGTTTGACTTAGATGGATGTCAATGATGCACTGAGTGTGTGAAGAATGTTCAATAATGTAGGTGATAAACATGCACCTATTAAAAAAGCTTGTAACGGTTCACACTTCCTGAATGGATTAACAGGCACTTAATTCAATTAACCAAGGATAGAGATACCATTTAAAAAGGCTCACAAAACCAACAATCTGATGATTGGAAAAGACTGCTAAGTCTAAGAAATTAAGTTAATAATATGAATAGAAACCTGAAAAAATACTGTAGTAAGCAATTAATGAAAAATGTAGGAAGCGAAATTCTAAAAAGTTGTGGACAACTAGCAAAAGGAAGCCCGAACAGTTAAATCTTCAGTTCTGCGTCAATAACAATAATGTATCACAGTACTGATTAAAGGTGCACTGCGATAATCCATGAGTTCTTATTCTATTGGGAACAGTCTTGCTGAAAATTTTGAAATATAAATCATAATGGTGATAGATATTCTGGGTAATCATGACACTGCTCACTTGCATTTTAAATATATACACCAGAATGTTTTTGATGAAATTGTAAAAGGGATTCCTTCACACAAATACCACTCTTGTATAGTAATTGATGTTAGGCTTATTAAATGGCTGCTCCAGTTATATGTAAATCTCTTGCTTATATGTGTAATCTTTCCTTTCATAATATCATGTTTTCCAAATGACTGGAAGCAAGCCAAAGTACTCCTATTCATAAGGTGTGATAAGTTTGAGTAAATCATTAAGGACCAATTTCGTTCTTCATATTCTTTCTAAAATTAGAGCCGTGCTGGTCCCTGATCAAACTGTATCTAGAATTTCTTAACCGAAAACAATATTTAATCCATGTCAGTCTGGCTTCAGGCATAATCCACTCTACCGCTACTTCTCTTTAGTTCTGATTACATTCGCATAATATGAACCAAGGTCTAGGAATTGAGCTTGTTTCTGACTCAAAAAATCTGTTGACACCAAAAACTAGACATCTTTTGAAAAGCTTGCAGAAGGTGTCCACTGGTGTGATACTTTAATTGTTCAAATCATCGTAAGTGGTAGAATGCAAACGGTAATATTAATGCTACACTTTTCTGATTTAGGCCTGTTAACATTGGCATTCCACAGGGTTCTATATTAGGCAATGCTAAGGATTTATAATATTGTGAATTCTCTTCTGAATGTATTGATGGCAAATGTGTTATGTATGCTGATTATACAACTTTACTGTTCACTCATCAGACTCAACATCTCTTCAGTGGTAAGATGAATGACAGTGTTGAACAGCTCATGGTTTTGAAGTCAACAAGCTCACTCTAAACATTAGTAAAACTAAGTACATGCTTTTTGGAACCAAGCATGCCCGTGAATAATTTTGATAACATTCACTTATTTATTAATAACACTATTGAAGGGTCTATAAATCAAGTACTGGGGGTCGATTTGATTCACAATTTTAACCTGGAGCGATTATGTTGATTAATATTTCTCTATTTTTCTAAACGGATTGGTGTGATTCGAGAGTTAAGTACTATCTTCCTCCAGCCACTTTTAAAATTACTCGCAAATACTCTAGTTTTTCCACACTTTGACTATTGCAGCCCTGTTTGGTCTAACTGCATTTCTGAACATTGTAATTCCTCTCCAAATTCTTCAAAACCAACTTGCACCTGTCCTTCTGTCTGCGGACTCAGAACCTCCGTTTTCCGATATGATGAACTACTCTGTCTGGAGAGAGATTTGACTGAAGATGGAAAACAACTTCTTATAGTTGTTTTTAAATGTCTTAAAAATCTTGCGCCCATCTTACCTCTCATCTCAATTTATTTTTACGTCTTCAATTCATTCAAAATGCACTAGAAGTCCAAATCTTGTAATACCTGGTCGTACCACCTTGACTACAATGCAGGCAAGCGGACTTTTATTTTAGAGGTGCATCAGAGTGGAACAGACTCTCCTCTGAATGTTCGAAGTATTTGACTTCAATGACTTTAAATGTGTCAAGTCCAACATCAGTTTTTGATCATTATTGCTTCACCTCTTATTCCAATTTCATTTGGCTTGTTTGTTAAATCTTTGTTTTTATATTCATGTATGTTTAATATGCAATTGTAAATAGTCGTCTTATATAATTTTATAGTTTGTAATAATATATTCTCATGTCAATACTTGTAAATCTCTATCAGGTCCATGGGAGACCAGTTTTTGTACCACTGAATTTAGTTCCCTGAATAAAAATGTTATACTACTATCCTACTACTACTACAAGACACGCACTTTTGAGTATACAGTTTCCTCGGATACCAAAATGTCTATTAATGCTTTAAATAGCCATTGACAAGGGATTTTCAAGTCATTTGATATAAATTGACTCATTGTGGGTATTTTGTGTTTTTTATGTATCCCTAACGTGCCTAGAGGAAAATCTGACAATCACCGCAAAAAGTATGTAGCGGTGGGGGAGAAGTAGAAAACCGCCTGTGGTCTGTCCTGTCAGTAACGTTTGCCAGTGAAGCCAATCTCTACAAACACCAAACACTGTTCTCCATATATCAATGACTAGAGGCCAGCGCAGGCCTTTTCTAAGGTCTGCCTTGACTAAAAATGTTGAGGGTTTGTTAATGCAAAAAGTACATCATTGCTGACATTTGTAAGAAACTGCAACGAGATGTCCTATGTCTGCAGTAAACACAGGGTACCAACCCAACCAACCAGGAAATGGTCCTTCCCACCGAGAGACCACACCGACAATACGTAAGTGCTATACAATGTGAAAACAGTGAATACTGACTCGAAGTCCTCACCATTGAGCTCAGTTCTGTCATAGTTACATCAGTGTACAAACCTCCATCAATAGATTTCAAGCACCCTCAGTTCAATCGTGGGAATTCCACCAAACCTCATTTCTTCATTGGCGACTTCAACAGCCATAGTACCCAACGGGGCTATAATGAAACAAACAAAGACGGACAAGCTGTCGAAGAATGGCCAGACAGTCAACATCTACAGCCACTATCTACATATCCTTCACAACCCTAATATTCCGCTCCTCCTTTTTATAGTGCCCGTCAGAAGAGAGGTTATAACCCTGATCTAGCCATTGTTGGTAAAAACATTTTTCTAACCTGTGTAGCAAGATTGTTCTGGATATTTTCCCACTAACTCAACATCAACCAATCAGTATCCAGGTCAACGCTGCCGTAAGACCAAACAAAGTGCCTTTTAAGCGGCGCTTTAACTATAGGAAAGCAGACTGGCAATGATTCACTGATGACCTGGATCAGAACGTGAAGAGGATTGCTCCAAAACTCCATAACTATGACTAGTGAACAAAACTGTTGCTCCACCGACGTACGTTAAGCAAAGTCCACTTAATACGGTCTGTTAAGGAATTTAAGAGATAGCCGCCTTGTTGAAAGAAGACTGCATCCCCAAGTACATTGTTATTGAACCTGCCTGGTGAGCATCTTCCCCTGTGGCATCTTCCCCCTGGAGCTGACTCCTCATCGGCTGAATGATGATGTCTCAACATATTGATAACCAGAGCGGCCATATGGTTTCCTTGAAGATGTGGGGCTACCTGAAGCAAGACAGGCCACTGTGAGTGTGGAACAGCAAGACAGACAATGGAACATTTATTGGTCTGCCCACTTCTTATGTTCATACACGGGCAAAACCCAATTTGTTAGCACATTATCTCTTGAATAAGTAATGTCCATCGTGGAAAAGGTTATTTTTATGTATGGTAATAGATTACTCCATAGCACAGAGATAAGCAAAGAGATATTAGATACAGAATATAGGTGTAGGGACTGTGTGTTATGTTACGGGTTTTTTTTAAAACAAGTGTATTTTGTATTTTGTCTCTATGTGTTACATACCTCAGCAATTCGCACTGTACATCAACTGGAGCAACATGCTCAGACAAGGACCTGGCAGAATCCAGTGAAGCAGCCCAGACATTGTATCCATCCCTGGCTGGATCAAATTTGATTAGGACCAACAGTGTTTGGATCTTGAAGAAGTAATATTGTACACTTCACAATGCTTCAGTTAAGACGCTGTGCATAATTATCTTATCTATGATATTTGTTGGAAGAGGCATAGTTTTGAAAAACATAACGATGCTTAATACATGTCTGTTTCGGCGGCAATTATGAAAAATGTTGCAGCCGCCCTTTGATTTTGAACGATGATTACTTCCCTAAAACACCATATCACTAACGTCCTTAATCGTCTCAAACCCACCTGGCAAAACATCACGGAGCGGACCCTTCTTGGGTTAGTGGGAAATTGGCTCCTAGATCTGAAAACAAAAATACCGCTACCCCTCTTTTGCATGTGATCGTTCAGATTTTCCTCTAGGCACGTTAGCGATATAAATAAACACAAAATACACAATTGGGTTACTTTAATCTCAATACTTGAAAATCTCTCTTCAATTGCTCTTAAAATGACAAGTAGCAGCTGTTTTTAATTTGAAGAATCTCACCACCCCCCCCCCCCTCCATGACGCTATTTGGCTTTTTTGCGTGATTGTCATGATTTTTCCTCTAGGGACGTTTAACACAAAATACAATTTGTCCTTTATATCAAATGAATGGCTATTTTAAAAAATAAAGCAAGTGAAAACAGCTATTTTTTTTGTTTGAAAAATCATGACATTTTTCAACAATCTACCGGTGCCATTGTGTTTCCGTGGAAAAAATCCTTCTAGAAACACTTTCCACCTAAAATAACACCAATACGTGGACCCTGGTTTTCCCTACGGAAATATTTTTTAAAACGAGAAATTCCTTTCCCACAAATGCACCAACGATGTACTATTAATACGGGCATCACTCCATGAACCTCGCGGTTTAGTTGCGTCCTCCTTTTAACTACGCGCACATTTTGTGCGCAAAAAAACTACAAGGCAATCAAAGAGTACTCCGTTACTGGTAAAATTATGACAGAAAAATAACCGTATATGACACAAAACCCCATAGAATATATATCGATATTTTATTTTATCTACTCGTACATCGTTGGTGTCATTGTGGGCTAGGAATTTCGGTAAAAATGATTTCCGTAGGAAACCCAGGATCCACGATTCCCTGTTGCGCGTGGCTATGGACCCGATATGGTGCCACTAAATAGATCTCAAGGCTCAGGCTCTTTCAAACTAAATCTGTGCGCCTGGTGTTCGTATGTGTTCGTGACCAGAGCTCGTCGAAACTTTGGATCACTCTTCATTGTTGCGTTCTAAGAAATGTATCAGATACAAAATCCTTGTATAGTCTCTTCACGGACAGGCTCCATCATGACCTTACTGAAGGTCTTAAGGGGGGGGGGGTATGGGTTCTGAATATGATAAAAAACTGTTCTAATCCAGAAAATGAATAATGCAAAGGCTATTGTGTAGACTGTATGTCTTCAAATGCGTTTTCTTCGATCGCAATCGGACATTCGGTTCCCGAGATATGGCGGATCAAATCAAGTAGTGTACGCGAAATTTGCCAAAAATGCATTATCTCCTATATTTTATCATGTAAAAATTTCAAGGGGTTTATTTAAAATTTTACAAAGATATTATTTATGTACTATTAACACATTCATTTTGGGCTAACGTTTAAGGTTATAAATACTTATATTATCCTTTCCATAATTTCAAGTTATTAAATGTCACTGGGTAAGTGGTTTTTTGTCTC